>PVIU01003198.1:0-127932 GCA_004026605.1 Ondatra zibethicus | reverse complement strand
CCAGGACTTCATGCATGCTAGCGACATGCATGCATGCTAGATAACAACACTCTGTGGACAGAGAGAGGCACATCCCAACCAGACAGTTTGCACTGTCAACTATTATGGTTCCTTTTAGTCATAGCAAACTAAAAGGAGCAAGGACTGTGTCCCTATTGCTCTCTGTCGAAAATTTCTGCATTTTGCCCTTTCCTGGACTTGCAGCCTTTGCATGTGGTTGTTGTTGGCATGGCTATCACAGGATGGGCCTCAAATCACATTTTTAAATTTGCATATTAACTTTGCATTCCCACTGATGATGTGAGATCTCCCCCTTCTTCTTCTGTCACAGATAACAATAATCACCAAGGCTCTCTCTACCTTCAAATTGTATCGCCATTCTCAGCAGATCTGCTTTACATCTACTTTCAGGCACACCTGCTTATTCCCTAAGTTCTAGGAGCCTCTTCGTGGCTTTCCTCTGTGTGCTCAGATGAGGTCATTCCCTGCCTTGTAGCTTGAATCATTTTGAAGATTTGTAAGTCTGATTAGCCCTATCTTTTCCAATATCCTTAGTGTCCCCTCACCCCATTCCCAGTCCTCAGTGACCTCTTTGCTAGTTCCCGAACACAGCCTGTGCAGTAATGATCTTGGTGTTTCTAGTCCCTCTTCTGATGCTGCTCTTCCTGTCAATATCGATCTCAGTTACACAAGAGGGTTTCTTATCTCGGTACTCAATCCTTATATTGTGAGAAAACCTTTCCTCAGTTTCACCATCTGAAGTACTAGCATCTGGCATCTTCTAGCTTCTTGAGAATGTTCATCAGAATGTAGTCTCTGTACCCACTGTTGTATCCGTGTTTGCCCTATGTCTTCTTGAGGGTGAAGTTGGTTCCTGGGAACACTAGGCATGTACGCTTCCACTGAGCTGCATACCAGCAAAGAATTAATATGTTTCACAAATTAGAAAATCATTAAATGATAAGAGAAGGAGTATGTATATAGTTGTCTGGAAATAGGAAAAGTTACAACAAAGAATTGTGGGTGACTTTAGTTTTCTATTCTGTCTTCTCTACCCTCTGAGGAGAGTCCCTTGTCACAGTGACTGTTGAGTTTATATCTCAGGAGAAACACAAAAATAAAATAAAATAAGCCTTAGGTGCATTTTTCATCAGTCATTGGCTTTATGTGGTCATCCACTCTGAGGAGGTTCAGTTGTAAAACTAACTCAACAATGATAATGCTATCTTCTCACAGGTGATGGATATCCTTGATGAATATCCCATACATTCCATGAATATTCCATACATTCCTTTAGCACTGGGTTGAGAATATTGGTGCAATGGTTTCCAGATTTGTGGGTTGCTCTCCCACAGGTAGAGTATAATCTAAGTGCAACTGCCTCTCATGTGACATTGCTAAATTCTATTCAGTGATGGAGAAGTGTCACTGGTGTTCAACCTCAACTTGGGTTCAGGTCCTGAGGTGGGGAAAAGGCGTTGGTGCAAGGAAACTTCTGACCACAAAGTGGATTACACCCAAGTGGCCCTGAATAACTCAGGCCATCTTTATTTAGACTTAGAGTTTTTCTTACCCAGGTTACATGAACAGATTTATTATTGGCTTCTATTTTTGACTTTAAGAAATACATCACAATTTAAGGAATATATCATGATCTTTATGAAAGCCCCTATTGTTCCCTTTTATTCATTCCCAAATGCACCTTCCCATCCCCTGCAAAACCTTATTCTAGACACAGAGGTCAGCATATTTTCAGGCTTAAGTAAATATCGAGTCAGACACAGCCTGCTCTTGCAGCACTTACGTCAGCTGGCCGGGACCTGCAGTTGCAGAGTTGAAAAGTAGTAGACATGGGAACAATGCTTTAAGGACAACACAATTTAAACCCCAAAAAGTCTTTCATGACTACAAGATATGCTTTTATACAGTTCCTTTATCTACAAGAGGATCCCATGTCTCAGTCTCTCTGTAAAAGGCAGACTTTGACAAAGCACTCTCTTCCCATCTTTCTATACCATACTTCTTCCACCAATATAAGCTCTGTGCATGGTAATGACGGATCTATGCACCCCACATTTTGCATTGTATTTTTTCCTCTTGAAGCATAGCAGATCTTACCAACAATTCTATGCTTGGTGTCCAGAGAACTTACTCTCAACAGTTGGCACTACTTGTGTTCCTGAGGCCTCTTCCCTATTCTGTGTCTGCTGCCTTACTCTCCTTTCCAGAATTATGAGACATGGTTAATGTTCCAAGTGTTGTTTTCTCATATATGCCTAATTATGTCTATTGAGTCAGAAAAGTTCCTAGGATTGGGAGTTGTAGTTAGTAATTCCATGTAGGAGATTTGAGAAGCATTATCCCCCTGTTGAATCTTAGGAGAAAATATTTGAGAAACAACAGAATTTCCAAGAAAAATTACAGCTATTGCATGTGTGACTAACAAAGTAAAACTAAAAACTGCCCAATGAATCACCAATATAATGAAAGAAAAAAAGAACCTGCAAGCTGCATGAATTTTGCAAATTCCTACACTGTCCCATGAACTACTGGTCTTTGCCAAGTGAGAGTCTGTTTCCACAGATGCCTTGCCCCAAGGAAACCTACTGGACATGTAGTCATATGCTGATCTGAGACCAGGCTGCACGACTCCCAACAAAGTATATCAAAATAAAAAATTTTCTTCATTAATATTATGCAACAAAGATGGAAATAATTTATTTTATGTTCTTTGATATGTCAGTATAATTTCTAATAGATAAACATTTTATGACCTCCAGAAAACATAAAATGTTTCCTAGCCTTGGAAATATGTATTAGTTTATAAAAATTCATTGTTCCTGTCTCAATCTGCCTTCTATTACTGACCAAAGGCAACTTGAAGAGACTGAGTCCATTTCATGTTTTACCATGAAAGAAATCAATGCAGGACCTTAAGGCAAGAACCTTGAGACAGGACCCCAAATAGAGGAATGCTTCCTACTGGCTTGCTCCTCATAGCTTTCGCAGTCTGCTGTTTATACAACTCAGGATCACTTGACGAAGTACAACACACACTGGGCTGGTCCCTTCCACAACAGTTATGAATCAAAAAATTGTCCTCAAGTCTCCCTACAGGTCGATCTTATCAAAGCATTGTCTCAGTTGAGATTCATTCTTCCCTGATGATTCTAGTTTGCATCACATGACAAAAAGCTAAAACTACAATCCCTAAGCTTTAATTCCTAATGAATATGGTGATTATCTTATGTAACAGTGGTGCTGAAAGTTTAAAACTCAGAGTATGTAGAAGGCACATAATTTCATAGAGCTCAGATTGCCCAATGTTGACTTTAACAATTGGTTTTAAGGGCAAATATGATTATTTTGTAATGTTTGTGCCACTTCAAAAGATTAATATGTTTGAGTACATGCCCAATGCATATCTTCAAGTTTTCCTTTGATTTCTGTCTGTCCAGAGCTAGAAGATGAGGATGAGGAGGAGGATGAGGAAGATGAAGATGAAGAAGAGGAGGATGAGGAAGAAGATGAGGAAGATAAAGAAGCAGACTCCTTGTATAAGGACTTCGACAGTGATACCGAGCTGCCAGGGTTTACTCTCCCTGGAATCACATCCCAGGAACCTGATGTAGAGGCAGGGAGCATGGCCCTACTGGAGGTCGCAACCTATCAGGTGCCAGAAACCATGGAGTGGGAACAGCAGAATCAAGGTCTGGGTAAGAGTCCTTTGACTAACCCTTTTCCAAGGTTTTATTTTCTTTCACTGGCATCTGTCAGAGAGAAAAACAATCTGCTTATGAATGTTTTTATAGGAAAATTTTTAGGTATTTCCTCCAGAATTTTGTATCTGTGCTTTTACATAACTGACTCCAGTTCTCCACTGCCCATCACCACTCTGTTTACTGGATGTTTTGGGAGGATCTCCACTTTTTTCTTCCCCATAGGAAACCTTCCAAATGGGAGGAGGGATACATAACCAGAGCCCTAAACATGCATCTCACATGGACTGAAGTCAGGAAGTGAATGGATTTTGGCACACTCTGTCCTGTCAGAATTTGTTACCTAGAAGTTTCTGCTCTCGCACTAGGACAGGCTGAACCATTTGGGAAGTCTGGGGGTTTTCTCTTCCGTTTAAAGGTAGTCTCACTCAGCAGCCACAGCCGGGTTGCATGACTCTTTCTCTGTGAGTGGGCCAGAGTGCTATGATAGACCGAGGTTATGGGCTGGGTCCATCTCTACATCTTCTTACCTGCCCTAGGGAAGTTTCCAAGCCACCTCTTTTCCTCTAATTGTAGGAAGATGCTCTTGAGCCCTGAGTAAGAGACTTACTCTCTTGATGTGTGGTGAATGACCTTTTCGCCAAAGAAAGCCTGTCTCTGAAACACTCTGAGTCTTTAACAGTGAGGGCAAACATTGAATATAAGAGTCACCAAGTAACGTTTGCGGGTTTTTCTTTCCAACCTTGACTATTGGTTTGGGATATTGCTCTTGACATAGTTCTGGGATTATCACTTAGTAGGTTAGCATGAAAATTGTAGAGAATAGTTAGATGAGAATTGCTATGTAGTATGCACGTAGTTAGGAGAGGCCATGATGGAGATTGGCTCTCCAGAGTATCAGCAGAGCTTGTAACTTTGCATATAGTGCTTACTTAAATATTTTCTGAACAAATATATCAGGTATTTGGCAATAATTACTTAAGATGCATAATATAAGGACCAGGTGTGGTGGCACTTAGCTTTAATTCCAGTACTCAAAAAGTAGAGATAGGTGAATTCCATCTATATTGTGAGGTTTAGGATTGTTAGGGCTATATATTAAGGTGCCCCCTCTCTCATATATACATGTATGTATGACAAATTATTAATAAATTACTATATTAATATATTATTGTGTGTTATATAATAGTGTTAAAAGCTTATAAAGGTATTAAAATATATCAAAAAAGAAAATAATATGAACATTGATTTGTAAACAAATATTATTTTGAAATTCCTCTGGCAAACAGATTTGTAATGAATGAAATAGGATACAAAAATATAAAGAGATTTTTTGCCAAATATGCTAAAGACAAATGCAACAAACACTACATGAAGTGATACTTCACATCAAGACATTGTCATCTGACAGTGTCATGTACAGTAAAATAGTTATTATAGCTTAAGTATGAAATATGTCCTACAAACCAGTGTGTGAACCCTTAATGTCCAGGTAATGGTGTGCCTTGTGGGTTATATGCGGTCAGAAGTCCCTTCCTTTACTCTGTTTCCTGTCTGCCTTGAAGTGAGCTGCTCTACCATGCTTTTCTACCACAATGATACATCCCCTGCTTCCCTTAAATTGTTTCTATAACATACTCTGTCATGGCAGTGAGAAAACTAACAAATATACATCTTTGTAGTGTGACTATATGTTGGCAGAGGCTGCTTATTCATTCCTGGATGCCCAGACCCCCCAAAAAATAACCACATAGAAACTATGTTAATTATAACACTACTTGGCCAATAGCTTGGGTATATTCCTGGCTAACTCTTATATCTTAAATTAACCCATTTCTATTCATCTGTGTATCACCACGTGGTTGTGGCATACCAGTAAGGCCATAATTCCCACCTTGCTCTATTTTGCCTTGTAATAGGCCCAATCAGCTTCTTTATTCACTAACCAATAAAAGCAATACATATACATAAGGACTTCCCACATCATCTCCCCTTTTCTGTCTAAATAAAAAAAGATTTTAACTTTAACATAGTAAAATTGCATATAACAAAGCAGGTATCAAGCAATAATTGCAGTTACAGTATTTATATCTACTTTAACCTTTATCATAACGAAAGAAAACTAAAATTATAACTATCTATTATTCAACTCCATCAAAGAACCCAGAGGGATATACTGTTACCTAAGTTAACAGGAAGTCCATTATAAGCAAAACTCTAGAAAATGACAAACATCTCGCTGCCTGGACAGTCGGGCATTCACCTTCAGCCTACAGGCCCATAGTATCTGGCAGACTTTTCCATAAAGTGGAAAATTTCAAAGACAAGTCTGTCTATGTTGACAGTTTGTTAGTTGCTTTCTTCTGTGTCAGAATGTCTGACAGACTCTTTCATAAAGCAGGAACCCTGAAGTACTGCCTCATCTTCTTTAGATAACTTCAGCAGTCATTGTTCTTTGGGTCCTGCATGTCTAGTTCATACAGCATAACATCAAGCAGTTCAGGCAAGAGCAGTTTCTTGCCCAAATGGCTATCAACTCCATAAGGAGCCTCTTTAATGCCCATCTTCCTCTTGAAGTTATTGGTGCTGCCAGGAGCAAATGAGTCTCATTGTCATGAAAAGTCCTAAATTCTTAAAACATTTTAAATGCTGTATTCTGTTAGTCTTTGAAAGGTTTGTAGAATACTTATCTATCTGAAATATATCTCTGAACATCTAGAAAACCTACCTAACATGACTATAAGTTTGACTATTATAGATGACTATCTATTAACCTATATTTCTTAATTATACATTACATTTTTAAATGAGCTACACAAACACAATACCTTAATCAAGAGCAGAAATATACATATAACAAAATTGATCCTAAATTTGTATCAATAAACCAAGATCCATACCAATGCAAAGTATTCATGTCTATATCATATTCCCCTTTAAATGTAAACAAACATTTATAAACAACCATTTAGGGAATTTGGGCATAGTTCTCTCCAAACTGCTTCCTTCTTTTTTGGGAATGAAGTAATTTTGGGGTTTGTGGAAACCTTTCAGGGGGTCTTGGTCCATCAAAGCACATTAGCCTAAAAGCAATCCACAGGTCCTCATCCTCTGTGGAAACAAACAAAAAAAAAATAGAACCTCTTTTCCAAAGCAACATATCTTTAGACTCAAATTTTGAAGTCAAGATACCTTTAAAGTACATATGTTGCTTTAGCTTAGCAGCCCATACAATGAAATGTCTCTCTGTACTTAAGTCATTCCCAGTCAAAAAATTCAAAGAAAAGACAATACTGTACATAATCCAGACTCTCTTGTATATTCCATTTGTATGTGGTTCATTTTTTTAGTCCTTTAATCTATGACTGTCTGTACTCTGTCTCTTTAAAAGACTTGTTTTTTTTTAAAGTGATTTACTTCTTTTTATAACTTTCTATACTCTTTTTCTTCTCTCTCCCAAGCCTACATACATTTTTCTAAACTCACTGTGTCTCATTTAGAGGTCTTTTATGTCTGAATCTGTCCTATTGTGTATCTGTAATCCTTTTCTGTCCAGGACCACCTCTTAAAATGCTAAGCAGTGTGACTAGGAATATGGCTGCTTTGCCTTTGGTTCTGCCCAGTCCAACATAGTGGCGGTCCATGCAGCACCAGCTCTTTGAGCCATGCTCACAGTTCCATTTTCAGGCACACAGTGGGTCTATGTTGCCATTAAGCAAGTTGTAGCACTCTACTCACAAATCCCATTTAAATGCTCCTTATCCAGACCTCCTGAAAGGGTCAGAGCCATTTGTGCTGGTGAACCAGAAAGACTGCTCCTAAAGAAGCCATGCCTCTGCTTGCTGCCAGCAAACAGAGCCCATCCTAAATAAATAAATAAATAAAATGCAGCTACCAAGAAGCTGTGCTAAATGCTAAACTCTGTTTTTTTTTTTTGTGTGTGTGTGTGTATGTGTGTATGTGTGTGTAGAACTCCTTTTTAAGGTCTCTCAGGTTTTATGTTGGTGCAGTCAACTCATGTTGGCACCAGATGAAAATGGACACTATAAAGTAGTCCCACACTAGCTCAGAATTGAGTTTAATAAAGGGTTGTTTATTTATGGGTAGACTCTCAGATCACAGTCCTCTGTACAAATGGCAAACAGGAACTGAATCCAGCAGCTGAGAGAGTGCACAAGCTTTATGGCTGCATTTATAGTATCAGAGACTGTGCCCAAGTGGGCTTGTATCTTAAAGGTTATTGGTTGAAGGAGTCCCCACAGCAACTATACAGTGTGATGAGGATGGATATTTGAGACTTGGTTGTTTTGCTAGAGAGATGAGAGGAAGATTCCCTTCCTATAGAAGTAAGTAGACTGTTCAGGAATGGTGGTGTGCCCCTGTAATCCCAACACTCAGAAGGCAGAGGCAGGGAGGTTGCAAATGTGAGGCAAAACTGGACTATCTAGCCAGTTTGAAACTTGTGTGGGCTCCACAGCTAGAACGCTTACCCCAAATCTTAACCCAACAAAAGAATTTAGCATACAAGAAGCACTAGGTAAGCATCTACTCCTGGGTTGTGGTCAAGGAAATGAACGCTCCTCACGTAGGAAGTGGATTTGCCATGTATGAGTTAGTATACACATCCGGAAGGACTGTGGAGCTCACGAGAGGTGGACAGGCTTCACCTCAATGCTATAATGATTATTTGGATCATTTTCTAACCATGTCGCTAAAAACAAATTTATTATTGAAAGGAATCAAATTTTTAAGAGATTATTGATTTACATATTACATATAAATTGTATCCACTTCAATGTATAACTTGATGAAGTGGGTATTTATTTATTTGTTTATTTATTTATTTTACTCTTACAAGGTCTCTGTAGGCAACCCAGGCTGGCCTCAGACTCATTGTTCTTCTGCCTCAGTTTCCCAAGTGCTAGGATTACAGGTGTGTGCCACTGCACCCAGCCAGTTCAGTGGGTTTGCAAGTTGTCACCCATTCTCTTCCTCCACAGCCAACATGCAGAACATTTCTATCACCCACCCAGTGCCCTTTGCCCCAAAGAACCACTGATCTCCTTTTAAACTTTTTATTTACTTTCAATATGGTATTTTCATTTGTGCTTTTATGTGTGTGTGCCTGTGTGTGCATATGACATGTGTGTACAAGTACCCACCAGAGAAACTGGAAATTACTGGATGCCCTGGAACTGCAGCTATAAGCAGTTTTGAGTCATCAGATGTGGCTGCTGGGAACTGAACTCTGGTCTTCTGAAAGACCAACAAAGTGCTTTTAATCTTGAGCTATCTTTACAGCCCCTTTAAAATTATTTTTATTTTATTTATTTATATTTTGTGCATGATATGTGTAAGAGAGAGCATGTGTGATGGTCATTGAACAACTTTGTGGATTTTATTTTTTCCTTCCATCTTTATGTGGGTTTTGAAGATTGAACTTAGGTCACCAGGCTTGTTTGGCAAGTAGCTTTACCCACTGAGCCATCTCTCTGGCCCACACTGATCTATGTTTTTTTTTTTTAAATAGCAAAATTACAATTTTAAGAGTTTTATGTAAACAGGTCCTGGTATTGCTTCATGAACTTTTCCTGCAGAGATGTGAACAAGCATATACTCACTCTCTATGGGGACTGACAGCAGGCTGATGGAGTGGTCCTGTTGAAGTTCTGCTTGGTAAATCAAGGAGTTCCATTGGCTTACTCACAGTGTAGGGGAGGAGCTACTTACAAGTGATCTCCACAGTGGCATCACTGAGAAGTTCCACCCCAGTGTGGTGATAACCTCCTAAAAGTTGCACAAGTGGAATGCCCCTCTCTAATTAGCTTGCCACCTCCCTATCTCTTCCTACGTATTTGCAGCTGGGAGGGAAGTGCAGGTCTGACCGAGTGGCTGTAATCTCAGTTCTGGGGTTAATAATGCTTCTACTGTTTATATGGTGAGCCATCAACAGAGTGGATCCTGTTAAGAGGTGTCTGCAGGTAACCACAGCTGATCCAAGTAAAATGGCAATGCTACAGCTAGAGCACAGTACTCCATGACAGCTATGTACAATTTTATGTCTGGCCTCTTCCCTTGGTACAGTGATCTTGAGATCCAACTCTGTCATCAGTGCTGTTTCCCTTGCTATGGTGGGAGTCGTATTCCATTGTGTGCCACATTTATTTAATAAGTCACCATTCATAACCAATTGAGTTGTTCCCAATTTTGTTTAATGACAATTGAAACAATAAGTTATATAAGGCATAAGACTTGGGACAAACAGCTCTTATGTCCTTGTTCCTGTTTCAATTGCTAAGCAGTACTTTAAAGTTTCATAAATTAGTGATGCCCACTTAGTGATTGGTTATCTTTCTAAAAACTTTTATTTACTGAAGTGTGTGTGTGTGTGTGTGTGTGAACCACCACAGCCTACATGTCAAGGTCAGGGAACAACTGTGGGAGTTGGTTCTTTCCTTTCACTATGTGGGTTCTGGGGATCAAACATAGGTCACCAGATTTGAAAACAAGTGTCTATGTACTGAGCTAGCCTGACGTGTTAGCTTTTGTTTGATTTCGCTAGTCCTGAGTATTTTCTTAAAGATATATTTTATTTTTAATTATGGTTATGGGTGTGTATCTGGGGAGGGGACGCATATACATGAGTTCAGATGCCTATAGAAGCAAAAAGAGATGATTGAATTCTTGGAAATAGAGTTGCAGGCAGTTACAAGCTGTCTCATGTAGGTACTGGCAACCAAACAGGTCCTGTTGAGGAACAGCAAGTGTTCTTAACCACTGAACCATCTCTCTTGCCCCTTCTTTTTTTTTAAATCAGTGTTTTTTCTTCCATATAATAATTTACTGTTTTTATAGCTATTGCTTACTTTTTATCATCACTGTTTTTCCAGTAAGTTAATTTCATCAGACTGTTATTAGCATTGCAGAGTCTGTGGAAACTCAAACAAGGAATAATTCTTTAATGTTAGTTTTTCCAGTGGAGAAAGATTGTGATTGAATAGTGTCTAAGTCTAGAATGTTTCTACCCCAACTTTTTGATGAATTATCTCTTTACAACTTTAAATTAACTAAATTACAAAAATAAACTTTAAATGAACTAAATTAATTAAATTAAGAACAAGTCTTTTTTCTGGTACATTTTGTGACCAGTGGAGTGGGTTCTCAAAGAAGTGCATGTCTAATCTCCAAAGGCTTTCTATATTTTACTTTATGTGGAAAAGGAAAGTATCCTGAGATGGGAGTAGAGACATTAGTCTGGAAAGGAGTGTTCCAAGGGTACTCATATGCATAATATATTGGGGTCAATACTCAGTTGGTAGAGTGCTTGTTAGCATGGAGAAAAAGTCCAAGATTTGATCTCAACCCTGCATAAACAGGGCATGATGGTGCATGCCTGCAATCCCAACACTCTGAAAGAGGAGACGGGAGGACCAGTAGTTCAAAGTCATCCTAGGCTACTTACGGAAAGTGAGACCAGCCTGGGATACAAGAGACCCTTTCCAAGCAACAACAATAAAAGGGAAACCCCCATCCCCACACAGATGAGCAAACAGAGAAGAGGAGCTCAGAGTGTCAGAGCCAGAGGAGATGTGGTTATGGAGGCAAATGGTGAAATCATGTGGCCCCAAGGGAAGGAATGCTTGAAACCTTAGAACAGTGATTCTCACCCTTCTGAGTGCTGTAACCCTTAACACAGTTCCTCATGTTGTGGTGACCCCAACCATAAAGTTATTTTGTTGCTACTTCATAACTATAATTTTGCTACTGCCATGAATTATATTGTAAATGTCTGATACGGAGGCTACCTGATATGTAAGCCCTGTAAAAGGGTTGTTTGACTCCCAAGGGGGTCATGACCCACAGGTTGAGCATTACTGCCCTAGAAGATGGAAAACATGATTAAAAATTATAGAATAAAGAAAATGATAAAATAGATTCACCTCAGCTCACTGAAGAAATGTAGCTCTGCCAACATTAGTTTGAGCCCAATCCAGCCCATCTTGGACTTTTGATCTCTAAAATTATGACATAATAAGTTTGTGATGTTTTAAGCCCCTGATTTTTGTGTTAATTCATTACAACAGCAAGAAGAAACAAATACAGGTGAGTCTGTAATTTTGAAACTAGAACTGTATGTCACCAGTAGGCAGCATGTAGACATTTTAATCTTAGGTCTACCTTTTTTCACAATAAATCAGCAAAAGTACAAATATACTAAAACCCTTTTCAAAGTCACCCACTTTTTACAATAGTAACTTAGCTGGACGCCTAACTCTAAGTGGGTTATTTCATTTACAGACTGCCACATATTCTTTTATAATAGGAAGGATACTCTAAAGTAAAGGCTAAAACCTATAATTATAATTCTTTTTAAATGAACAGATTGAGATGGGTAGTTGGGATTGGCGAACAACATAACGCAAAATCTTTACATAGATTATAATCAATTTCCCATGAAGTAACAAGAACAGAAAATGAATTTCTCTCACAAAGCAGTAGATTCACAGACCCCAGTTTTCTGAATTTCTGTCTTCTGTATGGCCATATGCCTGTTGCCTTATGCGCAGAGAGCTCTGCCTCCAACACTATTCACCTTTCCAGGAAGTGGATGAGATGAAGCCAAATGTCCACCTGGGCCAGGGAAATGCTGTTGGTGCAGTGGATAGAGTGGGTATCAGTCATCACCCTTGTCCACCTGGGCAGGGGAAATGCTATTGGTGCAGTGGATAGAGAAGGGATCAGTCACCGCCCATGTCCACCTGAGCAGGGGAAATGCTATTGATGTGGTGGATAGAGAGGGGGATCAGTCACCACCTACCAGTGATATTCAGTGTGTTCTCTGTCTTCATTTCTTGCACATTTTTGTCTGTGTCTCTTCCATCCTCTAAAGAATTCTGCAGTCAGTTTTCTTGAGCTAATACCTTTAATTTAAATATGCACTGAGTTCATAAATTCAGGGTGAAAGTTTAAGCATGGTGTTAATCCATGTCTTTCCTCATGAAGAGAATGTTTTGCCCATTTTAACATTTGATTGATGTTCGAGAGGAGTGAGGTTTGAAAAAGTCATTAGTTAGCTCAGTGCTGAATTATTATAATGATTTTCATTTTTCACTCCAAAACATCTGCATGTCACATTGCAGTGGGCACTTGATTGAGAAAATAGAACATTTTTGGGGTTCCTTTAGAAATCATAAAGATCCAGTGAATGATCTATGGACGAATGCTGGTAACTGATACAGACAGCACTCATGTGTCTACTTTCTATGGGACATTCATTGAGTCCTAACTGAATATGTGCTCTATGTTTTGTAGATAAAGACTGACATGTACCATGCCATCAATTATCCTGTAACAGAGAACAGTCTCACAGAGTGAGGTTAGTGGCCAAGTAATTCCACAGCAGGGGACAGAATTATCACTATTGTTTTGTTTGGTTCGAATAGGCAGCCATCTGTGAGGTGTGACTTTAGAAGGGTGCATTGCTGTCCACTAGTTTATGTCACCTTCTCTGGTAGAGCCTTTCTTAGATTGGAATAATGTGCCTTTAGAAGGCCCTAGAAAATTGCAAATTTGCTATCTGTGTAAGAAAACTCATTAAGAATTTCCCATACGTTATACTCCACAAAGAATCGCTTTATCAACTGCCTTGGCTGATAGTTTCAAGACAAAAGGGAAAGGAATGGAGACTAACAAGTTTTAGAATGATACCTAAGTAGAATGCATTGCAGTACCATAGGGCATAGGCCTTAGGGAAACAGACTGCTTGGCTGGAGGAACATTCAGCCTTAAAACATGACAGCACTCTATTCTCATCCTCCTCTTTCAATTTATTTAGAAAAACACACAGCTAAGAGCAAATACTTAAATATTCTGCAATATACACTATGGCAGCAGGGGAGAGTTCCTTTCTAAGAGACAGTGGAAAGTGTGGGCATTATAGCAAGTGTTGGCGCATTTTGATGAAGGACATGTTAAACTATGGCTTCAAACATTGTTCAGGAGGCTGCTAGGACCATTGCAATTAAATGTGCGTATGGAATAAGGGGGAAAAAGATAACTTAGTCTTATGTGAGGAGCACAAAGAGAGACAGCAGATTGGTCAATTCTCCCTGACCAGGGTCCTCAATCTTGGCTGCCTACTGTGTGCTCACTTAGAGAGCTAGGAAAGATAGCTGGACGCCATGCCTACTATGTGCTTACTTAGAGAGCTATGACAGACAGCTGGATGCTACACCTACAGAATAATTGCCCTAGATGAACCTGTAGGCAGACTTTCCCTCCCACCCTCCAGTTCCCAAATAACTTACATGGAGATTCAATATTAATTAGAAATGCTAAACCTATTACAACTTAAATAAACCCATATATCTTATCTAAGTTTTACCACATGTATCAAGGCTTGCTACGTCATTTTCTACATGTGTTGCTTCCTCCACATCTGGCTCATGACTCCTAAGACTCCACGTTTCTTCTTCATAGCATCCTAATCCGGCTCTCCTGCTCAATCTCTTCCAGCACAGCTATAGGCCAATCAGCTCTTTATTAACCAATGAGAGTAATACATAGTTACGGTGTACAAAGATTACTCCACAATATTTCCCCCTTTTATCTAATTAAAAAGGAAGGTTTCAACTTAAACATAGTAAAATTATATACAACAAAAATAGCTATCAAGTAAGAATTACCGTTACAATATCCAGTCCATTTGTATTTGGCTAATTTAGAAAAAAATATTTTGTTATCTATCTTATCTTTGTGAGTTTTAAGTTTTGTACCTAATCTGCCTTTTACTGATAGTCCTCTCATGGGAAGGTGGCTTCTGTGTGTGTAAAGATGTGAAAAGGAGAATTTTAAAGTGTTCCTCTCTACTATGAATAGAATCTTCAAGAGCAAAAACTCTTATTGCTTCCAGTGGTATACTTTTGGTTTGAGGTTTTTTTTTTTTGTTGTTGTTTGGTCCCTAAATGGAATCTTGTGGGTCCAGACTGGTCTTAAAGTCACAAACTTGTTGTGTACCCAAGAATAATAGCCTTCTGATCCCTCTGCTTCTACCTCTAGAGTGCTGGGATTATAAGCTGCACCACCATGCCCAGATATGGTCAAAGCTAGATATCAAACCTGAGGGTTCCTGTGTGCTAGGCAAACAGTCTACCAAGTAAGCTATGTGATCAGCTCCCTCCCCAAGGACTGTTGAGGTTTCTTAAAAAGAAATCTTCCAGCATTTATAAGTCACAGAGAGATCAGACTTAGATTCATTGTTCAAATTTTAATGTCCTTAGAAACTTCATGGTCCCATTACAAACTCCAAAATGTAGAATGGAGAGGTATTTATGTGTCTCCTGTGTCTGGGATTGGTGAGGCATCTACTAGATGCTTGAGTTCTTTCTGTCCAGAAGATGGTACTCAAGTAGGTTTTTTAACTACTGTTTAAAGCCACTCTCTTTTCTTTAAGGAACTGAACTATTTTTCCCCAGTAAAACATACAATTTGGATCCACACCTCACTTGTTTTTTGTATTAGGTCAGACACACTGGTGTCCGCATTTAAAGTAGAAATAAAGATCCCCGCATCTCCTTGCTTCCAGAGCATGAACACATAAGCACATAAGTCATATTGCCTTTGAAGCCACGGTACTATTTCTTCATAGATCTTTCCATTTAAGTGTGGGTTATTTCCGGATAAGTAGTAGTTGGAGATGTCTGTCTGCCTGTATCCAAATATTCTTCAAGTATAGTTTTAAACACTCGGATTGTGTGAATTTTCTATTTTTTTTTCTTATTTTTATCTCATGGTTTTGGTACTATTTTTGTGAGGCATTTGCAATCCAATATTTAGCAGGAGGTTGGCTATAAATAGGGGAACTACACCAACATGCTGGACTTCCTGCAGCTTTTTCCCACTGTGCCCCCAGATGTCCAGAAGGCTGCAAACACATAAATTCATTAGTACCAGTAGTCAGGAGGAGTCCTTGGGAGCTGGAAGAGAACGAGATGCTGCCTCATGGGAATTGGACATTCATGGATTTTCTTTTGCTTTATGCTTCACGAGACTTCTGATGAGCTGCTCTGGATGCTGCTATTCCCAAGTTACTGTTTCCCTTGTACAAGGGCATGGGAAAGTATCTGGAAAGAGGGAGGAATTGATAGATTGCGCTGGGCTTGGTGGTTCACAGTTTTAATCCCAGGGCCAAGCATGGGATTTTGAAATAAATTAGAAGCAAATCTGAGATATATATTGAGTTCTAGCTAATGGGGACTACAGAGTGAGACCCTGTCTCACCCTTTACCTCCCAGATGAATTGATATCAGATGTAGTTTTGTGGGTCCTGCTATGTTGTGTGTGTGGTTCCTTCATCTGATATGCAAAATAAGCATGTAAAGAACTCTCACACAGGATTTCAGGCTGGGAGAACTGATTAGATTCACCCATTCAAGAAGAATAGATAGAGTTGTCACTAGTAAGAAACCATTCACCTTGCCCATCATAGCTACAGAACACCACAAATACCCTTCTCCTTTTTTTTCTAAAATTTCATTTTATCATTTTCTTTGTGGGTGTTTTGTGTGCAGTCCTGCTATGTAGAACATGGATGTACTGCCATAGAGGCCAGAAGATGTTGAATCCCCCAAAACTAGAATTGTGTATGGCTGTAAGCCACCATATGGGTGCTGGGAATCGAACCTGGGTCTTCTGCAGAAAAAGTACAAGCACCATAACTTAACCACAGCAACATCTTGCCAGCCCCTCTTTCTAAGTCTTATTTTAAGCAATAAGTACAATGCCTCAAGGATTTTTTTTTAAGATAGACTTTCAAATATTACAGGCTGACCTCACATTCATTACATGGCCTATGATGTCCTTGCATTTCAGATCCTATCTTAAAATTTCGAGTGCTGAAATTACAGGCAGTCAATACTATTCAGTATTGGGAATCAAACCCACAGCTTCATGCGTATTAGCATGCATGTCGATCTAACTTCTGAGCTACACCTCCAGCCCTACATTTCCAAGGTCAATGAGTGGAGTCCATACACTGCACTGAGTGTTGCTGGAGGGGTGCAGCAGCTAAGGCTACATGTGCTCACAATTAACCATGTACCGAGTGCTTTGACAATTCTCCCAGCTATTCCCTTGACAGGAAATGAAACCTTTGGGTTCACAGGGTAGTCTTTAGAGCAATTGGGTCCCAACTCACAGGGCTCACAATGACATCTCTTTGCATTGAATGCTGTGTGATCCTCTAAATGAACAGTTAAGCTGCATGGGGATGCCAAAGCTGTGTTTGGAATTCAAAGACCAATGATACAGAGTCAAAATACAACATGGCATAAGCCAACATGAGGCTAGATTTTCCAGAACATTTTAGAATTTTTTTTCAAGACAGGGTGTTTTTCAGCCTAGTCAGGTGTCAGATTTGCTATGTAGCTGAGGATAATCTTGAACTTCGGATGCTTCTGCAGGAACTGGAGTAGCAGGCATGTGCTTCCATGGAGACTTTAAGTTTTAAGTATTGCTAGATATCAAACCCGGGGCTTTGCTGACACCAGGAAAGTGATTTTTATTTAGTATCTGATCTCCAAATGTAACTATAACTCCACTCTGAGAATTTTTTTTAAATGAGCTTTGTGCCTTGAACTATTTTGTTCTGTAGAAATGATCAGACCTTGGAAATGATGGGCCAGTCACCTTCACTGGTACAGACTATGACTCAGAAGAGAATCACACATTTCATTCTCAGACTGATGGTCCATTCCAAACTCCCTAATAGTCAGGGTGTAGTGGCACAGGCCTTCAATTCCAGCACTTGGTCATCAGAAGGCAGATATCTGAGTTCAAGGCAAGTCTGAACTATATATTGGATTCCAGGCCACCCAGAGCTACATAGTGAGGTTCTGTTTAAAAAGAAGAAATAAAGAAAAAAGGAAACGAGAATGGGGGGTTACAAAAGGAAAGAAAAGAAAAAAATCCAATTTTTTCATTAGATTGTCTTATAAAGACAGGCTTCTGAAGGCTCCCACCAAAGAATGAAACAGCTTGCCCTTGCCTTTAGCTATGGACACCATATAGTCTGTTCTCCGGTAAGTGACTGACCCACATAATAGAGTTGCTTTCTCTGCTGCTCATACCTAACTAGTCTCTTAAGTGCTTCTGGCTCCTGGTTTGAGAACTCTTTCCTTTTCTATCTTTAGTATCCTGTAGAAGGTCTAGGCATTGGTTCTTGTATCAAAGATTATCTAACATGGATTTAGATTCATTTAGTTTTGAAAAGTCTTCCTAGAAACCCAAACCTAAATAGCTTAATGTCAAATCTTCATCTTGATTTAATTTCTTTCATTCATTCAAGCAAGGTGATGGGACTCAATGCTTCCCAGAATCAGAAGTCCTCACCTGTATTTTCATAACAAATCATACTGAATTAGAGAACTGGAAAACATCTCATTTCCTTCATTAAAAATACAGTTCTGAGAAAATCCACTCATTGATTTTCCGTTGAAGAGACGCAAAAGGAACATTGGAATTAAGCCAAAAACCAATGCCCTCATCAGCCACAGTTAATAAAAACATTAATATGGCTCATTACACTCTAGGAGCACTTCAAACTAATTTCTTTGTAATCAGAATGCACTTGCAGGCATCAGTTGGGAAATTATTAACGTGCAAAAACATCTAAGTAGGCTCTTCTAGCAACTAAACAAGAAGAAATATTGGGAAAACTAAAAAATTGTTCACAGAGAATGAAGCAAAGTCTAAATTGTTCTAAAAAAAATGACAGTAAACCAAAGTAATGTTGAAGGACTTCCAGCTATGTAAAAAAAAAACAAACAATCAAGTGGTTGTCCTTATCCTTAATTTGAGGTTATGCTAATCAAGGTGATTAGCTTAATGAAATGGAGGACTACTATATTAAGTAATTGTGTTTAGAAAAAGAATGGATTTTACCTCTCTTGTGTCTGTCTCGTCTTTCTGTCTGTCTGTCTGTCTCTCTGTCTCTCTCTCTCTCGTGTGTGTGTGTGTGCGCACACATACATCTTCCTCTGAGTGCAAGAAATGAGCATGTGCAAGGAGACCAGAGGTCTATATTAAGTATCATCCCTCAATCACTCTCCACCTTAGGTGTGAGACTCGGACTCTTGCTGAAATTAGAGCTCACCTACGTGGCTAGAAAAACGCAAGGATCTTGTCACCTCTACCTCCCTGGGTTTGTAGGAGTATACTGCCTCTGTACCTTGTGCTTGGAAGCTTGCCCAGAATGCCCTCCACCAACTATCCCTATTCCCCAGGCCTGAACCTCACTTTTACAATAGAAATCAGAGCTATTAAGTAATTGACCCTGTACTTCCAATTAGTGTCAGAGAACGGACTTACAGCTAAGCTTCCTGATCCCCTGTGGTTGAAGGCAGACAGTGAGGTTGACCATTTCCTTTCATTATTTGGAAATTGATAACAACAGTGGTTGGTTTTTCCATCTCAGATAGAACCCTTCTACTTCTCATTTGTACAGAAAGCTTTCTTCACAGAATATGGTGTAAGATCCAGATCTGTGGTTATTCAAAAGCTCCAATTTAGTCCACATGAAGACTGTCTAAAGTAACTTATGGACATGCTGATTATTAAGACCCATAGAAGGAACTGGATCTTATAAGGATTAAAGCATGCTCACCAATGTGGAGATTTCAACTTAATATCTTCCACATCTGAGCTCTTCTAGTAACTCCTTCCTAAGGGCTGAAGGCCATTTTCAATTAAGCGGACTTGGATTTTCAAGTTGCCCTTGAGTAGAGGTAGTGATGGTTTGAAACAGGCTGAGTTTTTTATGATCATTGGCAGAAAGTACCCATTGTAACTACAGGAACTTCTCACTGTAGAAGGTTTGATGAGCAATTACCTGAAAGCATGCTCAACATTACCACATGGATGCCTTTATCACAAGGCTGATAGGGCTTTGCACTAAAGCTTTGGTCCAAGGCTTTGGGATTGCTGTGGTTAAATAACAGTTTGAGGACCTATCAAGAATTCATATTGCTAAAAGATATATTTTAAAAGAAAATATAGTCATGGATGTCATACACTAAAGATTTCCTCTAACTCATTAACTCATGAAGGAACAAGGGTCTATCACTGCCTCAGTGTAGACATCAAAGAACCATGCATTTGTCTGGAGGGAGGAGCTATTGATGTGAATGAAGGATGCACAGGGCCAGGGTCATCCCACCACTAGATTTTTAATTAGAGAATGATCTGTGCTGCCATCAGCCATCTACAATTGTGAAACCTTTCATAAATAATGAATTACTCCAAACCCTAATGGAACTAGGTAATGCACAAAGGTGCAACACTCCAGTAGAAGATATTCAACAGTCACATTTCCTTATTCCAAAATTTACTTGTGTTCTCTCTCTCTTTTTCCCTCTCCTTTCCTCTCCTCTCCTCTCCTCTCCTCTCCTCTTTTCTCCTCTCCTCTCCTCTCCTTGGCAAGGTCTCATGTAGTTTAAGCTGATCAAACTCCTCATGTAGCCAAAGATGACTGAACCTCTGATCCTCCTGCCTCCACTTCTCAATGGCCTGCACCATCTTGGCCAGTTATTTTTTTCTTAAATGTTACCTTAATTTGGCAGCATTTATATTGCTTAAGATCAGCTTGTTGGATATGTGGAGATGTGTCTCTGAGGAAAGGCTGGCTGCTGTCACAAAAGCACCAACGTCTCCATGGCGCATAAATGTATATGTTACCGTCTTCATGCTCCACTGTCCCTCACTCACCATCTGACTTCAGCAACTTTCCTGGATCTTCCACATTTAGTCAGGAGGTCGGAAAAAGAGAGATCCTGGAAGGGGCCCTGAAATCCTGTGTTAGTGAGAAGCAGTTGCTTGATTGCACTGGATTGCAGAGGCAGAGGCGGTGGAGGTGGTGAGTGTGGCTTAGAGGGCAGCAGTATTTCCTGGGATACCTCCTCAAAGAAGACATTCTATAAAACTAGGAAGAAGCAGGAGTGATGAGCAGAAGTGGTTTCTGTCCAGGAAAAGGTACCTGGCGGTTCTTGTTAAAGAACCCTAGGATTAACTTGTCACTCTTCAAAAATAACTATTAAATTTTTACTTGTTTATTTTGTGTGTGCATGTGCCTAATTGGTGAACGCTAGACAAAGCTACTGCCTCAAACAAACAAAAAGTGAAGGTGGGTGGTTCCCAAAGAGTGACACCTGAAGTTGTCCCCTGGCTGGCCTACACACACCTGCATACACATATGTACATGCACACCAACCCCCCACACTTCACATTTACCTACACACACATAAACTTATAGGTGAGCTGCATCAATAAGTTTGCTATGTCTAGATAGCATGATAAGAACCAATGAAGCCACTCTGTGACAATCAGATGGCTGCCTGAGACTGGAAAAGAAGGCTATCTGCTAGCACTATCTGAACATTGTATGCCACATGTCCTTTATGCCTCTCAGTCTAAGGTGAACACCGAAAACCTCTCTGCACCTCTGCTAAGGAAGCAGCACACCATCCCACTGCTGCTGAGCGGCCTGGGAACTGCAGGGAAATGCCATCCTTGCTGTGCTTCCCAGCACACTGCTCCACAGCTGCCAGGCTGCCTGGGAACTGCAGGGAAACACCATCTCCACTGCTCTTCCCTATAAATCCTATTCTCTACGTGTTCTCCAAGAAGTCTGAAATGTATAGAACTGGGCACATGGTAGTATCTCAGAACACAGGTGACCCTTGCTGGGAACGTAGGCAGTCCCTCTCACCTGTGACCAGGTCAGTGCCCTGGAAATGTAAGTTCCAGCCTAAGAGGCTGTACCCTGTCCCCAGGATCCTCACAATCCCTTCAAGGAAAGTGAAGGTGGAATCCTGGGGAAAGCTTGTAAATCTGCAACTCTATTTGGCATGCTGATGCCATTTAAATATACTTGCTGGCTTATGCAGAGACTAAAAAGTATAGTAGACCTAGCACAATTGGAGATGAGATTAAACTTTCTGAAACTTACTGATCCCTTAATGTCTACCACACCTCTACCAGACTTTCTTTGTCTTTATGACAACGCTAGTGTTGGGTTATGTGGAGTAATTAGTAGATTCCTAATAATGCCAAGGAAAGTGGGGCACAGGGTCCTTCATAACTTGTTTCCTGTGCGTAACTGGTAAGCAGAGACCCTGCGTCTGGGCCATCCATGTTGTTTCCTCCATTTTTCTTCACATATGGTTTCACTATGTAGCCCTAGTTATCCTGGAACTTGCTATGTATACAAGGCGGGCCCTAAAGTCATAGAGATCCATCTGCTTCTACCTCCCAATTGCTGGGATGTTGTAGAAGGAGCAGACCAGTAATTAATACAATTTCTGTGTGGCTATTTCAGGGGTTAAACAAGCCAGGCAGCGCGACGCAGCTCGCTCCTTCTACAACACTGGGATTTAAAGTTGTGCGTGCACACACACATTTTTAAATATTAAAAAGTTAATTTCATTTATGTGTGTTTATGTAGGCATGCAGGTGTTCATTTGGGGTTTAGAGGACTTACAGAGCAAATTCTCTCTACCATGTAGGTCTCAGGGACCAAATTCAGGTTACCATCCTTGGTCTTCAAATGCTGAGCCATCACACCTACTTGTTTCCCTCATACTCAATCTCTCTCTCCCTCTCCTGTTGTCTGTTCCCTGTCCCTCCTTACACACACACACACACACACACACACACACACAGCCCTGGCTGGCCTTGTAGATCACACTGGTCTCAAACCTAGAGTTCTGCCTGCCTGTGTCTCCGGTGCTGGGATTAAAGTTAATCAGCGCCACTCCCAGCCTGTTCTCCCCATTTTCAACACCCCTTGCTCTTCTCCCCAATCTAATCAGACAGTTCCATTGTACTATTAACATCACACCATGCACCTTACATGAGCATAAGTCTCTCTAAAGGTGTGCCACAGCCTTGGGGGCATGGGTCCCTTTTCACTTTTTTCCTCGTAAGCAAAGAGCCGAGAGAAGCATCAGTGCATTTCTATGTAAGATAATAGCTGCTTTAGAACTCAAAGGCCCTGCACAGGAGTGTGAAGACACCAGATGGGCATGTGTTTGACTCTAATCACCACCAACACTGTCTTTGTGATCTTCTGCACCTTTATTTGTGTGGTGAGCCAGAGCCTCACGCACGCCATGCAAACTCTTTACCCTTGAGTTGGCTGCCACCTCTCAGTTCCTAGCATCTCATGTGTATAAGAGGCATAGAGATGGCTCATGCTAGTCTAAGGTTCAGTTTTGGTTTTGGTTTAATTTAGGTTGGAGTTGCTGATTTTATGGGACAAATTCCCAAAGAAGTGAGAATTGTACAAAGGAAAATGTGAACATAAACGTGCTATTCTGACAAGAGGAACTGAATTAATGATGTTTCCTCTACTGAGTCATCTGTGACAATCACCTCCTATCCTCATTCAACCAGGCTCCTAGGAGGGGTGCTGCAGCCAGGAACTGGTACTCAGGGTCTTGAGCCTAACTCTCTGTCGACGCATCAATAAAAATGACAAGGAATTGTTCTCTCTTTAAAGTAGATAACTGTAAAGATTATTATACATAATGACACATGGTATCTGAATGCCCTGGGGTCTTGTCTGCAATAAGCATTTGGAAAGCTTGCACTTCCTCAAGTCTAGCAGTAGGTGGTACTGTAGTCAACTAAAACCCCTGGAAATATGACCTAAAATAGAATCTGGATTCTATTAGAGGGAAAGTAGCTTAAAATTTGCACAGGCATCACAATTTCTTCTTGCTCCAAACTCAAATGCTTCATCTAACATAGCCTTTTCTAAAACTAGCTAAATTTATTATTATTCGTGTGTGTGTGTGTGTGTGTGTGTGTGTGTGTGTGTGTGTGTGTGTGTGTGTGCATGCATGTGGAGGTCAGGGGACAATTGTGGGAATTGCTTATTTCATTCTACTATGTGGAATCTGGGGACCAAACTCAGGTCATCAGGATTAGCAACAAGCACATGTGCCTGCTGAGCAATAACACTGGCTCCAAACTTAGCTTTTCAAGTGGGTATACAAGTTCATGGGTTCCTTGAATGGATTCCTTATGATATTTTATACTTAAGTGTCTATGTACTTTGTTCTGATTGCCTCCCCCACCACACATATATATGCTTCTCTCTCTGTAGTCACTCTGGCTATCCCTTTCATGAGATAGTTTTTCCTTGTGCTTTCATGTCAACATAGTATATATCCTTCTCATTTCCTCTATTTCATTAAGACTTTTCCTTTCCTCTTATGATCTCCTTTTGAGTTTTATGGCCCCCACCCTATATCGACACACAAACACACACACTTATAAATTTAGGTTCTGTATATGAGAGACAATGTGCAGTATTTGTCTAAGTCTGGTTTATTTCATTTAACATAATGATGTCCAGTTTTGTCCATTTCCTTTCCCACCCAAGTATAAATCTTCAGACCATACTATTGTTTATTTTAAAAGAATAATATATGTCTAACAGTGACAAAAAAGAAAACATCCCCTCGCCATATAATAATCAAAACATACAGAATAAAGAAAGAATAGTAAGAGCTGCAAAGGAAAAAGGTCAAGTAACATATAAAGGTAAACCTATCAGAATTACACCTGACTTCTCAATGGAAACCATGAAAGCCAGAAGGTCTTGGATAGATGTGCTGCAGACACTAAGAGACCACGGATGCAAGCCCAAGCTATTATACCCAGCAAAGCTTTCTTTCACTATCGATGGAGAAAACAAGATATTCCAGGATAAAAACAAATTTAAGCAATACGTAGCCACAAACCTAGCCTTACAGAAAGTACTAGAAGGAAAACCACAACAAAAGGAAGCAAACAACACCCATAATAACACAGACATCTAACAACCCTCCACCAGCACAACTCAAAGAAGGGAAACACACAAACTCTACCACCAAAAAAAAAAAAACAAAACAAAAAAAAACTAACCGGAGTTAACAACCACTGATCATTAATATCACTTAATATCAATGGACTCAATTCACCTATAAAAAGGCACAGGTTAAGAGAATGGATACAAAAACAGGATCCAACATTCTGCTGTTTACAATAAACATACCTCAACCACAAAGACAGACATTATCCAACCATTTTCTTTAGACAAGTAAATGTTCACACATACCAGATTACAAAATAAATATTCAGAATACTGTAAAGCTTGCTGCACAGTTTCTCGTAATTTATGTCTTCTCTATGTCTATTTCATTTGTGGTGTGTGTGTGTGTGTGTGTGTGTGTGTGTGTGTGTGTGTGTGTGTGTGTGTGTGTAGCTAAAATTGGTCTTGAACTCAACCATATAAACCAGGCTGGCCTCAAACTCTAGATTCTGCACATATGTTCCTTATGCCTGGGGTCCTCTTTCACATCCGTGTTGGGGAATTGGAAATGTTTGACGATGCTGTAACTTGAAAAAAGAAGCACAGTAATATAGTGGGGTGGAACAACTTACTGATCTGGCTTTGTTGTTAGTATGGTGTGGTCTTGAATAAACCCTTTAATCTCTCGAAGCCTTTAGTATTTTCAGCTTTATAAAGGGATTTTGCCTGATTGAGATCACCAACAGTGAATCTGGCCCTTCTTCTCTTTTGACTTTATGTTGCTGCCCCAAGTCATATCCTTCCTCCTGTTATCCATGAACTGTCAACTTTGTCTTCCTCAAACTGACAGAGCCTAAGAGCTCCCACCACCTTTTTTGCAGTCAATTCCTCTTCCAGTCTGTTCTCCACATGCTTTCGTAGATAAATCTTTGAAACACAGTCTCATCTGTTAAACAGCAATAACTCCACTGAACCCTGTGTTAGAAGGTGTTCATAGCAGGTTCACAGAGGCACCTCCCACAAGAGAGATTGGTCCGTTTTATCTGAAAACCTTGTGTTGTTTTATATGAAAACCCAATTGCTTCTAGGACAAAATAACTTTCCCTTGCATGGCTTTGGAGCTCTGCACTTTGGGGCCCCAAATCCACCCTTCTTTTGGACCTACTGTTTGCTGCCTCATCTGATATCTGTGTACCCTTTATCTCTGAATCCTCTCAACTGGAATATGCACTGTTTTTCTATGCTTCTACAACTTCTATAGACATGCATCTCTGACTGGAATTTACCCTTTTGTATTTTGACACAGCTGTGAAAATATGTTTTGCCTTTATTAATAGATATGGTCTATCCCACTAAATTGAAGATTCTGGAAGTTAAGAGCTTGCTTATGAGCAGTTAGCTCTGTGGAATCCAAAGCAAGGCCTGTGGTAACACAGAGCATCTGTGACATTTTATTGAAGAAATGAGTGAAGCTCTCAGGATGAAGTGCCTGCCTAGACACTCAAGTTTCTCTATTGCATTTGGTTTACCTGTAGCATAATGTTGAGGACTGAGGCTGGAAAACCTTAATCTTGTCAGGAAAAGCTCAGAAGCCAAGAAGAGACCCCATTCTGCCTCAGTTCAGAAGTGTCTGAGTTTATTTGTGGTACTGTTTTACTTTTATTCTTTATATTTATTTATTTACATATGTGTGTATGTATGTATGTATGTGTGAATTCATGAGTCCCACTGCACACGAGTGGAAGTCAGAGGAGTTTTTCTCTCTTTCTGCCATGTGGGTAAAGGGATCCAACTCAGGTTCCAGTCTTGGCAGCAAGCATCTTTACTTACTGAACTGTCTTGTTAATCAGCCTTTGATTTAAATACAAATGACTTAGTTCTTTCTAAAATTATGCATCCATCTTGTAATGTATATATAACTTTAATGTCAATGGCAAATTTTACAATCAGTAACTTACAGAGAATACATGATTTGGAATTAGGGTGCAGTAAGTTGCTTTTAATTTTCCTTATGGACAAGTGACCAGACCAACCCTCTCTAAGATTCCCTTGTGGTTTAAAAGCAATTGTTGAACTCTTTGAAGCCCCCTGCCTACCCTCTCCTTTGCTCTTGTAGACAAGAGTTTCACATAGCCCACACTAGCTTTGAACTCTCTGTGTAGACAAGGTTGGCCTTGAACAACTGGTAGTCTTGCTTCAACTTTTCAAGTCATGGAATTATAGGTATGTACTGCCTTGCCTAGCTAGAACGTTTTCATTCTTTTATTACATTCTTAAAAATTGATGAAAAATCACATTAAATTCACATAAAATTATCCATTAGCCATTTTAAAGTATGGAATTCAGTTGCATTTGATATGCATGGTGTTTGGCTACCATCACCTTTATCTGTTTCTGAGGTATTTTCATCACTCCAAAAAGAAGCCCCCACATTCATCAGGAAAATGCTTTTATGTGCTATTCTTTTCTCCTCTGCTATGGCAATGATGAACACTCTCTGCTAGATAGATTTCCCTCTTCCTGATTCCATTTTTTCCTTAAGGCTGCAATTTAGAACAGAATTGGCTTTCTCAATTGGTGTGCAGAAGCAGGGGCTATACATGTAATAACTTGCTTCACAGCCCTATCCTCTGAACGTAACAGCTGCCATCCTCAGGACTTAAGCTGTGCCTGCTTGCAGGGAATGGGTACTGTGGGACCCTTGACTCCAGAGAAGGAAGTGGGAAGGGTCACCTGAATATCCAGCCACTCTTCCGAAAAAGTTGTATGAAATTCTGCCTTAATTGAAGTAGATCTCAATGTCTCAGAGAGGGAATAGTCTGAGTACTCAGGCTGGTGGAAAGAATAGGGCAGAGGGGCTTCATCTATGCAGTCATGGGGGAGTCCTCAGCCATGCTAGGTTTCCACTTCCGGTTATACTTGCTTTAAGATTACTCATGTTCCTACCTCCAACGCCTCACCCACAGCTCTGTAACTAAGCTTAATAACTCTTTGTTTCCTCGGGTGATCTTTTGCAGAATTGATCTTTGGTCTGTCATTGGAACTGTAGGAGGATGAGAAGAAGCCATTTATTGCCCCCAGGGAGAAAATCTCTACACGCCACTGGTCAATTACACTGTGGGTAGCTGTAGAGTTGCCCAGAAGCATCTAATTTCCATGACCATTTGGACATGAAGTAAACAGTCAGCAAGACCACTAACATGGCAATGTGTTCTGGAGATAAAACAATGTGAAGAGCAAGAGAGAGATTTGCAGTGTCCTCTGCTTCAAGGGCTCAGCTTGGAGAGATTGGTGGAGTCTCATCCCAGGGCTTGACTAGAGTAGAACTGACTCCAAACTTTGGTGGCAGAATTTGAATTCTTGATACAAGAGGGAGGGCTTCAGGCCCTGTTGACTAGAGGCTGCCCTCAATTCTTTGTCTCATGGGCTTCACTATAGGGTGGCTCACAAGTCAAGTTGCTCCATCAAATCCTATTTATGGGATATAATGTATTGATGTATCATGAACTGAAGCATTGTATTATACCCCATAAATAGGTATGACAATGAAACAAAAAAGCACATCAGGTAAGAAAAGAAGCTGCTTCTAGAGGATAGTGTGAGTCTACACTGGGAGGGAGGGCAGCTCAGGGGAGAGGAGGATGCTTAAAGAAATTCACTATCATCTTCTAGCCTTTTTAGAAGAAATTGGGAGAACAATACTGTGATCTCTGGGGATGATCATAATGAGGAGACAAGGTGTGCACAGCCTGTGCTGACTGCATTGTGACTGGAGGTATCTTCTAGAGGCTGGAGGCTCAAGGATGCACAGAGGCTACACCTATGCAATGAGGCAGTGTGTGCAGGTAGACCCAGTGCTGGCTAGGAGTCCTTCCTAGAGGGTCCAGTGATTTGTTCAGAAGAAATTCTGAAACCAGCAAGAGGCTGACTCAGTGCAATAGTAAACAGTACTCTGGGTAACCATAGGTGTTTTGAACATTTCCCCCTTTTTATTATATTCAAAATATCACTATCCTACTTGATCAACTGGATTTTGTCTGTTTTTTTCTAAATTATTCTTAAAATTTACAAAAATAATTGGTACCTACACAACACAGTATCATATAACATGACAGCAGTAAAAACAGTTTGGTAAATTCTTGAGCTTTTATGAATTCTCAAAAATGTATTCCACAGACTGTTTTTACACACTCTGGTGGGAATGAAGGAAAGGAGCTTTCCAAAAAAGTTTTTCATAATGTCAATATAACTGGCAAAGTAATTGTCATAAGCTTGCCTATTGAAATAGAACACTCTCCTTTTATAGAAAGGGTTGTGTTTATTTTAAGGGGATTCCTGTTTCTTGGTGCTTGATAAGTCTGTCTTCTTCCACCAAGAATGATTCCGTGCTCAATCTTGCAGTGACTCCAGTGGCTGAGAATGTAAAGAACAGTTCTGTTGACACCTATGCATGATTTAGCACATGAGAGACACATTCATGACTCATGACTGCCTGCTCATACCTCTAGGTCTTTCCATTTAGATTCTGGCTGAATGTTCATGTGTAGGATGATATGTTAACCTAATCAGTGAGGACTGGGTAACTATTAAACAAACATTTCAGAAAAAGCAAAGGAATACATACACGTTAAGACAATTTCTTTGTGTGAGAGCCAGCATTTGTTGAATTATTTAAGGCAAATTTTTGACACCAATATTTCGGATGTTTGATCCCCTGCTATTTCTGTTCTAAGCATGGATAATTGTTGGTTTGTTTTTGCCAGGCAGGGTGCTACTTCCAGGATGCTTGCTTCAATTATTATGTCTGTTTGTTATCTAAGCAGTTATATAAACTGCTCAAGAAAATTATCCATCAACCAAAAAAAAGCAGATTGATTGCATCTTGTAGAAGGTTTCTGTTGGTCACTTTAGTGTTTGCACAACTGCTTGCCTCTGTCAGTTCATGTGATTGAGCTAACTGTGCAGCTTGGCATGTTCATTGATTTTTACCTCTTTATTGACCATAGGAGACACGAATGGGGAAGTGGTGATTGATGGCAGGACCACAGTGTTTTTGGCCAAAGCTATGAAGCTGTGTCCTTCTTTAGCTCATTAAATCAAAACAGAATACAAAAAATTATATGCGTGGCCTGGCAAGCCTTTCTTGGAATGGACATAATCAAATTTTCTGCTTATTTAGAAAGAAACCGTGATCTGCCTACTGATCCTTAATAAAATGTTACTTTAAGAGAGATGCAAATTATTTTCCCATCTCCATCTTTAGAACTCCGCCACCCTAGAACTCACTGTGCCAGTGTTGGCTTCTGTTATGTCCCGCCACACCCCAGAAAGTACAATGAAACCCCAAATCTCATTTCTTTTGATTGTTTGAACTTATTTGAAGTGGAGTCTTTGCATATTTTTTTCCGTTAAGATGGGTCATAGAAAAGGTCTTCATCTAGTGTGGTCAGTGTCTGGACAGGAAGAGGAACATTTGGACAAAGAGCTCATGTGAAGATTGTGGCTGCCTAGAGTTTTCTTGCCAGAAATCAGTCTTTACCTGGGTCTTCCGGAGCCTAGAAGATGCCACGGGGATCATTAATTGGCAGTATAGGATGGAGAGTGGCCCTGACTACAGCTAGATTTTGGATTTGGGTTTTTACAGATTTGCAGAAATAAATTCCCATGGTTTCCAATCACTCAACTTGCAGTGCTTCGTGTTGGACGCCTGGGGGAGCAGTGCACTCACTTTGAGCCTCTGTCTCCCTTTCTCCTAGACAAGCTGCAAGTTGACTGACAGAAGAGTGCCATTAAAACTGCTCTTGCTGAGTTCTTCAGGGCCTCAAAGGAAGGGCTGAGGGTTCAGACTCCAGATATTTATTGCTGAGTTCAAGTCCTTCCTAGTGGAATGAACTCAGATAAATTATTTAAAATTTTCGCACCTCAGTTTGTGTTCATTAATAACCTGTTTCCATCTTACATCTTTCCAAATGCATGGCTTATATCAGTGCATTTCCTATATGCTGTTGCCACATGCTGTCCCTTCATAGCTCATGGACACAGAGTTCATTGCCACTCACAACTATTATAGACACGTGGGCAGTCGGGAAACTTGGGAGTTCAGCAGCATCGTCCCTAGACAGTCAATGAGCATACATCAGGGAAAACCCCATGCCAGTGTAGAGACCCCAGAGGTCTCTTTCCTCAGGCCTTGCTTGTTTGTGGAGAAGTGGACCATTTAGCCATAGGTGACTGTAAATAGTTTTCTGACTTGGAAGCTCGCCTTTGGTTTTCCGGGTTTATATTCCTGAGCAAGGATTCAGGGGTCATGGCTCCGTATGGACAATCTACAAGGTCACTGCCATGGGTGCCTAGTTATTCTTTATCAGCAATAAATACATTTAAGATCCCAGTGATCAAACCAGTTTCTGAAGCTCACTAGTTATTAGGGAGAAATAAAGGTATTCTTTAATTAAAGAAATACAAGTCTTTCTATTCCTACTAGTTTTAGCCAGTTTCTGTTACAATCAGGACTGTGTGCTCCACAGGTTTTATGGAGTTAGAATAAAGACATAAATTCATGTAAGGGAGGTTTTAAGCTGAGAACAAGCTATTCCCTGTTTGTTATGAGGCAGCAGCCAGAAAGCTGGGTCACCGGTGCAGCTTTTACTGCCTTGTTTATTCTGAGGATGAGTTAGTGCCTATTTCATGGAGGTGGACAAATGAAAAACTGAGCACACTACAGCTCAGTTAAAGTGGTTAGAAAGACTAAGTCATGCTCATGTTAGTAAGATTCAAAAATACACCCAATATCGATTAAAGTAGGCTGAGATCCGGCCCACTCAGTGTGAAGATGGTGAGATTATCTCACCCTTTCCCAGGGTGTAGGTGGCTTTATGTTTTAGTGTCTCTGAGTCTCACTTGGTTTTCTGTCACAGCACAGCCTAAAACTTAAACATCCTCCAGAAAAAATCCTGTTACTTACTTTCCAATGACCTTAAAGCTGGAGTTGCGGTCATGGAAGAGTCGGTCAGGCAAGCCAGGGAGCTAAGGGCTTTATATGTTATGCATTATCAAAGGATGCTACCTTTAGAAAAATAAGCCAGACCCTAAAAGCTTTCCCATGCACTGATAATCTCTAATTCTGGTCAAAGTCCATGGCGTCTAGCTGATAATTAAGTCTCTGAAATAAATTTTCACCGTACAGAGAGAGTGGCTGCTTCAGAGGGTTTTAGAGCCATACTTCTGCTGAGCAATGGACTGGGGGGTGGTATTTATAGGGTGCGTTTGAGATGATTAATGTTAAGCTTTAGTTGAAGTATTTCCAATAGTATGTACAGGCTGCTACAAAAGAGACATTTTGACTCTCTCTGTTCCCTAGGCCATGGGACTGGTCTAGGGAAAGGAAATGGAAATGTATTTTACATTTATGTAATGCAGAAGGCTGGTGCCTTCAAAACCAGAGCTCACTCTGTTTGGAGATTTAACATCCTCACCAGGGTTCCTTTCCACAAACAATATCTCTACCATGGGATAGACAGCATCTTCGTCAAAATGGCCCAGCACCCAGCATTCAGCAGGTTCGTTGAGAGCATGACCTCCTGGATTTATATGTACCCTGGGTTGCACAAGGCATCAAAATGATCCTTTAAATATTTTATGCAGCCTTCTTCTGTGCCCGAGCTGCTCAGTCTTGGCTTGTGCTAGCGTGGCTCTCCTCTGACTGCCACTTACATCTCTGTGCCCTTCTCTTTGTGTCTATAAGATGGACTCTGTGTTTGACTTAAAACTGTGCACTTCCTTCCCTTTGTTCAGGACTTCGCTCCCCTGTCTCTCAGAATGCCTTTGATGTGTTCATAGGGACTGTCCTTGGACTTTCCTCAGCTCTTTTTCCTTTATCCTGTGGTCTGTGGATAGAGCTCTTGTTTGCCTACTGCTTGAACAACAAGCCACGAGAAACAACAGTGAGAAGGGACGGACCTTCCTAAATTTTCATCCTGCCATCTTTGATGAAGGAAGATAAGAACCAATCTGAGCAGAATCACAGGTGATTTGCCTGTGACACACTGGGGCTCCACACCTTTGAGTTTGGGGTGTGCTATAGTTATTTTAGCTGGCATCTTTGACCATTTGTGCTAAAATGTTCCTTGCATGCAGAGCAACCCTTCGTTCCCTAATGCTGTTTCCCCTGCGGTTGCTTTGAGAGTAAGAGCGGGCATGTAGGTGCAGTAAGTGGCAGCTGGCGCTATATGTGTGCTGCAGGCTATGAGAACTGTCTTGCATAAGTTTTTGTATATGTGTGTGGTGTGTACATCTGACCTGTTGTATCACCCTTTGCCTTATTTCTTTGAGAGAGAATCTTTCACTAGGTCTGCACCTAGGTTGGTGGGCAGCACACCTTAATGATCTTTCTGTTTCGGCCCCCTTTTACCTTCCAGGCTGGAATTATACGAGTGCACTGCCTCTGGTTCTCATGTTTGCAAAGCAAGTGTTTTTACCTACTGAGTCATCTCTCTAGCCCATGATTGTCAATTGTCATTGACTCCAGAGGCCACATAGGTTCTGAGAAGCTTAGTACCCTGTCGAGTATGATAACCCATGTGACTTCCACTCTTTGGTCTTATGGCTCAGTATTACGATCACAACATCCAGGCTACCAAATTCCCTTCACGCATATGATCCTTCAACAATCTTTCTTTCTCTCTTCACCTCCCTCCCACTCATAAAATGTGTCTGCACTAGAGACATCAAATCTAGGCATGATTCTACTCAAAACTGATTAATTATAACTTCTTGATTGATTCATCCTTCTAAGCCTTACTTTCCTCTCTGGTAAATGTAAGATAACAAACTAGAGTTGTGAGGATTAAGTATTCTAATGTGTGTGTATATTGCTTCACAAATATTCTGCAACAAATGTGCCAGGGAAATATTTGGTTTCCACTCATGCAGGAAACACTGACACTGCTCAAAGAGTTAATACAGAGTGATACTAAAGTGATACAAAGTTGAGCAGCACCAGCCTTCTTATTCTAGTGATCAAATCATATTAAACCCCACTTGGATTGTACTGTATTGATTCCATATTGATTAGGGACCCCAAGGTAGGGCCCAGGTAATTAGAAGGTTCTGATTCGCTGGTCATTCTGGAATCCGGATTCCTTCTTGTGTTTCGTTTTGCTATTTACTAGTGCACTGATGGCACCCGGAGGGTAGCCCATGAAAAATGCGGAGTGCGAAAGAGACATGCCCACTTCCATAGTGAATGGGCTCTGCAATTACATTTCATTGACAATAACTTAGTCACAGGGCCACATATAAGTGCAAATGACAAGTACACACACAAGCACAGCTGGGCATTGTGTGACAAGACATGTGGTCTGTTGCTACAGGGCAAGCAAAGAATAGGCCAGATTGGACAACATCTTATCTTTCCCTTGAAATCCAGCCTAGAGCACCCTGCATGGATTGAGGAGGGTCTGTGGCACAGTAGGCGTGACCCTGGAGTCTGGATTCTGACTCTACTTTAACCAGAGGTGTGTATTATGATACCATCCAAAGTACAGAACCCTGTGCATCTCTGCTTGGTTTATGTGGAAGATTTGGGATGATGGCGCTCTCCATTCTCTGAGAGCTCTCCCTGATCAATCACCCCAGGCTCTCTTCAGCAATGCTTCTTCATGTCACTTCTAGAACATACCAAAATGGCTTTATCTGCTGTGAGCTGTTGTTTCACTGCATCAAACAATGATCCTTGCAAAGAGTCTACAGAGAGCAAAAGAAAAAACAGTGCTTTTGGGTTGGCTGATTGGTTGGTGGACAAATGCAAATCACTTGGAATTTACTGGACAAAACTGGCTCAAAGTACTGAAAAATGTCTTTTTTTGGAGATAGAGCAGAGCTGAGAGAATAATACCTAACGTCTCTTCTTTTCTCCTATTTTACAATCCCGTGATTCAGCAGCTTGTCCCTTGGGAGGAATCCCATCATAGTTGCCTTCTGCACGTTTTTCTATCACCAAGTTAATTTTGGGGTAAGTTTCCATCTCCTCCAGTGACTACTGCAAGGTCAACTTAATATGCATTCAAATTTAAGAGAAAATATCCTCACCTCTATGAAGAGAGCTATATTTTAAAATCCTCTAGCCTTTAAAGCTAGGGTCTGAGTACTTAAGAGGTTATTAAAATGCAGGGCCATGCAATTTGCTGAGCATTGGAATCTTATTTTGTACATTAAATCCTAAAACAAATCCCTCAGAGACTCACTTGAAAAACACTCTGTTAAGCATTTATTCTATAAAAAAAAAAATTGAGACCCTGTTCTGAAGTCAGTTCCCATCAAGATTTTTACTGTTGGGTAGTGAGTGACTAAGCACCAGAAAATGTGTACCTGTGCCTCTTCAAGGTCTGTCATCCAGACATTTGATTAAAGGCATATTGAGAGTTTTTTTTAAAAAAAAATTATACTGAGTTCTCTGATGCTGCTGACATGTGGGCCAAGATTCGTGTGGATATTATGTAGCATTAGATGTATATGGAAACCATATCAGTATAACCTCTCAGGTAACTAGCTTTTCGCTGCATCTTTCAGTAACTCCAGGCTAGGGTGCTGGGAAATAACTCTGGGTCCTGTACAAGAGCAGCAAACATTAACTGCTGAACCATCTCTCCAGCCTCCTCAACAAAATTTTAAAAAGAACAACGAAACAAATCAAGAATGAGGCAAATTCCGTTGAAATGAAGGGCTGCATCAGCAATTAACTTCTCCTTCACTTATATAGCTTACTATTCTGCTGCTTGTGCTCTGACTTCTGTTTAAGGTCCATTATAGGTCTGTACATCTGTACCAACCCGCAGCTCTTCCTTGACCATTGCTTCCCTAAGAGAATGCACTCTCTCTTGTTTTATTGCTACTGGTTATGACCAGACCGATAAGAAAGGAGAAAGGAAGCTAAGAGTTTGAGTAAAGACAGGTCCAAGGGTTTGGGGAACGTGGTCCTCCTGGGACTCACCAAGACTGAGCAGACCGGGAGCAAAGTTGACTTATTTTTATTGTCATATAGATGAACTGTCAGGATTAGTGGGATTTTATATAGACTTCTGCATTTATTGAAATAACATTATAATAAAAATAATTTGTAAGCACTGGAAGGCCAGAAGACTTTGTCTATATATTTCTCAAATTTAAGAAGGAATGCCGGCTCATAAGCTGTGCTGGGCAGATTATGAAGAACAGTTCCTTGCGCCATTTGTTAAAGCCACGTGGGCTGTAGCACAGAGTGGCTGAGTGGAGTCCGTGCGTCTGTAGTTTTGCCAAGTTGATCAGGTGATGCTGTCAAGGTTGTTCTCTGCATCCTTTCTGCTCTTCACCTTCAAAAATGAGATAATGATGCTTGTCTATTTCCCACTGTCCAAGCGAGTGATGAGAATTAACAAGGCAATTTCCGTAAGTGATCTTGGAGGAAAAGTCCAATTTTGATGTAATTGTCAAGGACAGAATTGAAGTAGAATAACTCAGCATATAGATTTCTCCCTGGGCAGGAGAGGTATAACTCAGGCATTCGAGTGGAGCAGCAAGGGGAATCTGTGGCTGTAACCAGGCTGTCCTGGAACTTGCTATGTCCCTGAAGATGACTTTGATCCCCCTCTTCTTCCTGCCCCTGCCCTCTAAGTGCTGCAACTCCAGATGAGTGGCACAGGGCTTGGCTCCCCATGTCGTTTTTGAGTTATACAATTTAATGGTTCTTTTTTTCACTTAGGGAAACTTAAAGTATTTTATAATATAGAATGATTTATTCTCTATAAACTGGCTTGAAGTGCACCAGTTAGAAACCATGGTGGTTACCACTGTAACACACAGTGTACCAAATGGGTCTGATTGGTCCTTATATTACTCTTCTTGATATCATGCCTGAAATCACCAGTATTAAGAGGGTGGAACAGAGACATGCTTCCTGCTGTGCAGAGCCATTGACCGCATCCCTCCTATCTTCTACTTGTCATGGTTCTCATCCTCCCCATCATTTCTGCAATGCTGTCACATCTCACCATGCAATGGCACTAATTTCTCCACCATGCCTTAGGAGTCTGGGTGTGTTTACTGAGCCACAACCCATAGCCTTGAGACCAAGAGGCTCTTGGGAGGGAGTGGGATGTCAGATACCTTTGGAATTCTATTTCATCAGTTCTGTTTTTAGCACAGAAGCAACCTCTTCTTTTTGTCTCAGGCTCTTAGTGAGCCATAGTTATCCATTCTAGGAGGCTACTTTATGGACCTCTTTTTAGAAGAAAAAGAGTCAAAGGGAAAGATTTTTATTTTAAAAATTCTTTACAAAGCCAAGTGTGGTATTTGGTGCCTGAGGTTGCAGCTGCATGGGAGCTTGAGGGGAGAAGGATGGCCCAAGCAAGGACTTTTTTCCCCCAAAACCAGTTAAATTTTGGTAACCTATTATGAATGCAATGTGTCCACATTTCTTCAGAATAAACAAATCTAAATAAACTCCAGCATGTAAGACTTTGAATTTTTGTTCATTTTACTTAAAAGAGAATTAGGTCTTATTAAGTTCTCTGAGGAGAACTGAGCTGTGTTTGCTTGTGGAAAAGATTATTGTGAGGCAACACCTGGGAAGGCAGGAGAAGCTGCGAGGTCCGGAAAGCACGGACATGCACACTGCAGGGGAGGTCCCACTTCTGTGACAGTGTTGGCTGCAACCCAGGTCATAGCTGGGGAGCCCTTTCCCACTTAGATAAAGCTGGGCTAGGCTCTAGAGAAGGATATCAGATAAGCCAGAACGAAACAGAGCTACTGAGTTGATAAAGTAGACTGTCACCTAGGAAAAAGACAAATAGTTCATTGAGTCATGGGTGGGGGGATGGAGGTGGGGCTACGTGTCTTTACTACGGTGATATATATGGTGCTATGGCTTTGTAAGTTATGTTCTCCAAACAGTATGATTTGCTAGATTTAAAAGGAAAAGTGCAAAGTTTAAATAAAGTTTAAAAGTTAAGTAAGTTACAGGAACGGGTTTTCCTCTTTCTTAAAGAATGTGCTTCTGTAAATGAAATGATAAGGTCATTTTATGAGGCACCAAGCTATTTTGATTGAGAGATGAGACCTTTGCTTTTGGTCAGGTGATTCCTGGTTCTTGGTAGGCTATTCAAGAAACGAATACAGAGACACACAGATTGTAAACCAGAAAGAAAGCTTTATCCCAGCGCAGCGGCAGCACAAACCAGAAGGAAGTGCACTGTCATGATGGGGAGCAGGACACAGAAATGAGGGTGCTCCAGAACCCTCGGCAGCGTCCTGATGCTTCCTTCTATATGTTCTAATGGAAGGAGGAATTGGTTATTAAGGACATATTTTGGATGACTATTTTGATTGACAGTTTTAAAGTTGTATGGCCTTTTCTCTACTGTGGATGTCCCTTCCCATAATGCATCTGATTTTAAACATATGTATACCAATTACGCATAAGCATAAAATGGCTAATAGAAGATCTCCCCACTAAACATTCACTTGGAAAGCACAGTTTCCTTGTTTTTATATGCACCGTAAACCAGTTCAGATCGGAGCAGCCCCTTATCCTTTTATCCACACATAACTGGATTGTAATTAAATAGAAAACTGATGGTCTCTAGGGAGAGAAGAAACTTATTCTATTGTTCAGGGATGGATGTACATGAAGCTTGATGCACATGGGCACCCTCAGTTGCTAAGAGGTTGCTAGGTACATTGTTTGGAGAGGGATCTCTGTGGGTGTTTAGTTTATGAAGGTAAAAGTCTCCATCTGTCAAGTGTATTATTGGAAGAGAAAGGTGTACATGGCCCAATCCAAGTGAAGTCCCAGGTGGCTAAACTATCCCCTATGCTTTCCACTCTCGAGAGGAGATCTAACATGGTAAGCATCAAGGTTACAAACATTCCAGCCCTAAGTTATTGCAGTTCACTTATTTTAACATCTTTTTTTTTCAGTGTCATTAAGAAAACCAGTAGGTTTGGACATAAAGCAAAGAAAAACCAGCCCACAATTCACAACCCCAGAGAACCTAGGGAGACATACATGGATCTAATCTACATGGGAAGTAGAAAAAGACAAGATCTCCTGAGTAAATTAGAAATTGGGAGCATGGGGATCATGGGAGAGGGTTGAAGGGGAGGTAGAGGGGGAGCAAGCAGAGAAAAATGTATAGCTCAATTAAAACATTTTTAAAAAAGAAAATCAGGAAGTATTGCTGTAGGCAATTTTGACTTGACCAGTTGTGTTGGAGTAGCTCGACTCTCAGGAAGAAAAGCAAACTATATGCCAGGGGAAAGAGATTCTTTTCCTTCCTGTGACCCCCTCCTTCCTTAAATATATCTAACCCACCTCAAAAGAAAGGCCCAAAGGAGAAGGACTGAGGAGTATCAAACTAAATTAAAGAATCAACTAAGGATTTCCCAGGAAGCCATGCTATTCATTTGGGATCAGCAGATCATCATGATGGTGACCCATCCCATGATAAACTGTGACCTCCTTAAGAGAGGTTGAGGCAAGGGGAAATGTTTAAAGGCAAAAATGATGAAGATCCCATCGGGTACTTTTGAAACCGTACTCTGTGACCATGGTGATTAATAACAACAGTGGCCTCGGTCCAAGGATAAATAGGCAGTTTCTGGGCTGATGGCCTTGTAGAAGTACTTTCTGTATGAGGTTGTGGCTACCTCCAAGGAAGTCTGTAAATGGTAAAATGGTAAAGTCATTTGCATAGTTACTATGAGCCAATCTTTATTGGTAGAACTTTTTCTTGATGACACCATTTTGGTTCTGACAACGTTCATCTTTCTTTCCCAGTGGAAAAGGACTCAGATGGTATTTCAGTTCAAACAGTTTGGACAAAGGTTGGCTATGAGTTCTTGGGCCCTCGTTGCTGATGAGAAGGCTCTTCTGTCCACAAGAATGGGCTTTCACTGGAACCTGCCATTCATTATTATCTGGGAGTCATGCAGGGGAAGCATCTGTGCTGCACAGATGTGATGGCCCCAGAAGCTTGGGGGTGGGGCAGAATAGTAAGGTTCAAAGTGGAGAGAGAGGGTAGAGTGGCTGTGAAGGTTTGGAAGTGAGGCAGGTTTGGCTCACAGAACTGAAATTACATAGGATCTTCCGAGGCAAGTGAAATAGCTTATACCTTTTCGTAAGGGCAATAAGCTTTGGAGGGATTTTAAGCAGAAAGTAATTACATCAAATTGCCTTGGGCAATGATGGCTTGGAAGGAAATGAGGATGCATTTGAGGGACAAGGTAAAGGCTCATTGCAGTGCAGTTAGGAAGCAAGTGTGGCAGAAGCCAATGAAAGGGAAGACTGTTAGGAAACATTTGTCCAATGTTCATTAGGGATCAGTTTCTTTCTGTGAATAACCAGGTCTTGAATTGAAGTGTATTAGTTTACCATGGCTGGCGTTAAAAACTGGGGAGCAGGCAAGTGTGGTGATGCACCCCTTTTATCCCAGCACTTGGAAGGCAGAGAGCTGGATCTCTGTGAGTTTGAGAATGGCCTGGTCTATACAGGGAGATCTAGATCAGAGCTAAGTAGAAAGACTCTGTCTCAACAACAACAACAATAATAAGCTTTTTTAGAATTGGATGTTCCCAGGGATGGATGTTCTTGCTGAAGTCTGCTCCAAAATCGTCTGTGTCGAAGATAAAACCTCACACAAATCTTGGGAAATTTCCCCTGTAACTTTGTCCCCCAGGGAAAGTGGCTGCTATTTGCTTAGCTTCTTAACGCACATTTGTAACATACCACAGTGTTAATGGCCTTTAGACTCCGACATTATGAAGAAAATAATGTATTATTAATAATGTGGATAGTTATATTGCCAATTAAATGAAAGGCTTCTAGCTGCTCCATCTGAAAAGGATTCAGGATTCATTTACTACTAGGTAAAAACAGATCTATTTTGGTGGATGGGTGATTTTGGGGCCATTCACACTGGACAACCCATAAGTGTGTGTTGAATGAATCTCAGGAACAATCAGATTTTATTTCTAGTGGCTAATTGATGCTCAGAGATTTGGGATTTAATTATGCATGCTTGAAAATAAAAGAGAGAGGCTTCAATTTCTTTTAAACCTAACTGTATAAGGCTTTGCTGTTACTTTCTAGCACATCACCTGGTCCTCATTAGAGTCTCAGTAAATATTGGCTACATTGTAGAACTCTTCTAATTTTATTGAAATATATCAAATTATAAACCTCATTCAATTTCTGGTTAAATACCCCCAGTGAACTAAAAGCAAGGTCATGAGAAGATATTTTCATGCTAATGTGCATATAGCAGCTTTATTCAGAATACCTAAAATTTAGAAGCAACCTGTGTCCATCATCAGGAATAGATAAGCAAAATGTGTTTTAAACATAGAGTGGAGTATCATTCAGGCTTAAGGGGACTATAAAACACAGTACACCATGGACAATATGGTAGATAGAACATGGCAGTCACAAGGGCAAATACTGTATGATTCTAGTTATGGAAGGTTTAGAGAGGCCAGAGTCATAAAGGATGAGTGTAAAACAGTGGTCACTGGGAGAAAGGAGACAGGGAGCCAGTATTCTGGAGGTCAATGGTGGGATGGCTGACGGCAACATGGGTATATTTAATACCATCAAGCTGCACACTTGACAATGACTATAACAGTACCACACATAGTATGTGTAATACTGTACACATGTGTATCCCACAAGGAGAGATTTAAAAATAGAAAAGATGAATCAGGCATATAGCACTGATTCTAGCTCAGCTGCTTTTTGTCCAGAATTGACTCCTGATGATACCATCATTCCAGAGAAACAGCTTAAACAGATCATTTCAGTAAGAAAACTTCTGCACTAGCCCCATTTGCTCCAGTAGAAGAGAGCATGGGGGCCATTCCTGGGGACTGAGGCAGGGTGGGTTGAACATGTGTGGATGGAATATGAGTTCTGCTCTTTCTTTCTTGGTTGCACTTCCTTGACTTCTGGAATGATACAGATCATTCTTTGCCCATCTTTTATTACTGAGCACTTTCATTTTCTTTCACTTAGAACAATAATTTTTAGGTTCATGGCATAAAAAGAGTTCATTTTTATGGCTGGACAATATGCCATTGTGTTTTGTGTTTTGTTGGTTAGTTGATAGACATCTGAGTTGTTTATTCATTTGGATATTTGAATGGTGCTGGTGTTAATATTTAAGGCCAAACATTTGCTTGAGGACCAGTTTTCAGTCCTTTAGGTGTGTACTTAAGAGTGAATTATAAGTCGTGTGCTAATTCTATGATCAGCTTTTGGGGAGCTGACATGTTGTTTTCTGCAGTGGTTTCAATTTCTGTCGTAATCAATATTTGTCCTTTTTAAACAGGCCTTCTGGTTTAAACTGGTCATGAAGTAGTATCTCACTTAGGCTTTGCTTTGCATTTCTCTAATGACTCATGGCACTCAGCATATTTTCATATGCTTGTTGGTTGTTTGCATGAATACTACTAGTTGGAGGGTTGGACCTAGAAAATATTATGTTAAGCAGAAGGATATAGACACAGTGTTATGTACTATATAAGTCTATTCATATGCCGTGTTCTGAACATGTGCAAGTCAGGAAACAGATTAGTAGTTCCTGGGGATGTGATGTGGCAGCCCTTTCAGACTGATGTGCTAACATAATCCGCAACTCATTAGAGGTAGTGGCTGCATAGCACTGTAAATGTGTTTAATACTGCTGAGTTATCCCTTTAAAACTCCCATTTTTGCTACAAGAATGTTGTTACAGTTTGTTTTTTTTTTTTTTTTTTTTTTTAAAAAGTACCTAGTTTGAAGTTAAACCCGAATCTCCAATTTTTGCAGCGGGGTGGGATGAGTGACTGTGGATTCTCACCTTCTGCTAGAATGCAGGGAATACTGGATAAATCACAGTGTTCTCAAAGCATGCTGATAATGAGTGTGCATAGCTGATCATGACAAGTAATCTCTTGTTGCCAGAAGAGGAAATGTGAAGCCCAAGCAGTGTTGCTCCCAGGGGATGCATGGGGGACTGTGGGTGTGGAGACAACAGACCAAATACTGGGATGAAAAGACGAGTTTAAAACCAGCACCTTATCAAGAGATGTGGCCTTTTGCCGTGTCTGCACGGCCTGGAACTGAAACCGAGCAAAGGATGTCAGGATTGAACACGCATACACCTCTCAAGTTGCTGGTAGAGGAAGCCCTTTATTGAACAGCACTACAGAGGTTTTTATACTAACACAGTCAGGTGGGCCAACAGGTGAAGACATCATTGCCTGATCCTCAATCAAGGCCAGGGCAATGCGTACTTAGGAAACAGGGTTGGTAAACAACTTTGACACAGCTCTCAGAAGCTCAAACCACTAGCGGGGAAGAGCAGCTGGAGGCCAGGACTCTAAAGGATCCCAACAGCCTTTGGCTGGTGTGGGGCAGGGAGCGGAGCTGGAGTTCCTGAACAATGGCCATGCTCTGTGAACATTGCTCCCACTGCCAGGGAAAGAGTTCCCACATAGAGAGGCCTGAGAAACCTAGGAGGATAGCCCTCTTCCTCAGTTTCTGACTGCAAGTGAGGAAGAAAAGACACTGGGAATTCCAGGCTTGACTTCATGGTGCAAGGATGTGCAGCTGGGAAAGGAGTCTGGGACCACCCATCCCAGGAAGGTGAGGGCCCTGGTCCTGATGTGCACAGCACAGGGTTTCACATTCCTTCAATTCAAGGTCCCTGTGGAAAACCAACCTCCATTGAAGAAATAAATTCACAGAAAAAAAAAAATGCCAACTCATGAAGGAAATAAACTATCCAGCAGGAGGGAAAGTAAGGGAATGTAGGAAACGCCCAGCCACGAGTACAGGTACTCATGCTCCGAGCAGCTAAGAAAGAAGGGAAGGAAAGCAACATCCGCAGTGAGTGAACAGCTGCTCCCATTAGCCCAGGGAAACCTTGCTGAAGAAACTGAAAAGGAAAAAGGCAAAGTCTGGTGTCCTGACCTGTTCTTCTGTGTTGGATACCAGGACCCCTGGGCTTTCCCCTGGGGACCAAGAGCCCAGGGAAAGTTCAAGTAAGTCATTTAGGGGGCAGTCAAGGTCCACCCTTGAGTATATTTCCTGTGATGCTTGAGTGTCTCTTGTTTTAACGTAGAAATGCCTGCACATGACTAATGTCTACAACTTGATGAGTTTGGAGATAAATACACATCCCTGACACCAAGATCATAAACAAATCTGCCACCTCCCAACGTTTCCTCCTGACCCCTTCATCTTTATCAGCTTCATTATTTTCTGTTAAGAACACAAGCGGTACTTTCTAAATGAATGGGACTTAAATGTTCTCAACACACACACAAACACAATGTACAATCATGTATGTAGACATGTCAGATTATAATGATCATTTCACAGTGCATACATGTGTTAAAATATTGTTTTATACTTTAGCAAAAGGCTTTTACTGTTGGCTTCAGGTATTGCAGTGTATGGAAGATCCCCAGTCTTATTTATCTTACAGGACTGGAGGTTTCCCCAGTTGAACCATCAATCCACAGGTGTTCTTAGGAAAATACTTAATTTCTCTTGAGAGTGTAGCTTGACATTAGTACTTTGGAGAGGGAAGCCTTGTGAAATTGTAAGTGTGACTTTAGGAAAACAAACCCTGAAGCAGCCTCTAAAACCACATTAGTGCTCATTGAGTGCTCTGTTGGTCATTGACTTCTCCTGTTGCCTGTGTCCAAGCAGTGGGAAGTGGGCACTTTGTGTGATTAAATAAAATTATTCCAAAACTCTAGATGAGAGCTATTTCCAGGAAATGTCCTGTAAACCTCAGCCCTGAGTCCAAACCATGGCTTTTTTCATTGAAACCCAGAAGTCATAGAAAGAAGAGTGGTGTCATGTGGCTCTGTCTTAAAGCTAATGTGCTCTACCATGTTACACAGAAATTGAGCACGAGGAAGGCTGTGTGCAGGGCTAATGGGATCTTTGACTCTTGTTAGCAAGGGGTGTGAGTTTCACATCAATGGCTCTGTTAAGCAGCTTACTTGGACTTCTTTTCTTCCAGTGGATACTTGTGGAAATAGAAAACATTTTATTAAAAATAAAGTGGGTTCTAGCATCCCACTAACTGGGTGTATATCTAAAGAAAATGGGGTGCGCATATCAAAGAATATGCAACTCCTGTGGTTGCCTCAGCGCTATTCATGCCAGTCAGGCTATGGGGTCACTGAGGTCTCCACTGATGTCACTGGATAAAGATTGTGAGTCTGTGCAGGTCAGAGTGTAACTCAGCCAAGAAAGGAAGAAGTTCTGCAATCTCTGACAACTTGGAAGGAGTTGGAGATGTTTGTGTTTCATGAAATAAGCCAGGCCCAGAAAGACAAGTGCTGTGTGATCTCATGGATACGTGGGCTCTAGAAATCATCTCAGAGGAGCAGAGCATAGAATGGTGCTTACCAGAGTCTGGAAAGTCTAGGAGGATGGGAGATACGAGAGATCATAGGACAGAAAACAAATTGTACCTACGTAGGAGTGAGGTCTAGTGTCCCCAGTACAATAGGACAGAAGCATTAAATCCAGCTGGACTGGGACTGAAGGAGCATGGGATCAAACTGGACCCTCTGAATGTGGCTGACAATTGGGGCTGACTGAGAAGCCAATGATAATGTCACTGGGATTTGTCTCTACTACATGTACTGGCTTTTGGGGATCCTATTCTATTTGGATGCATACCTTCCTAAGCCTGGATGGAGAGGGGAGAGCCTTGGACTTCCCACAGGGCAGGGTACCTTGACCTCTCTCAGGACTGGAGGGGGAGGGGTAAGAGTGTGGGGGGAGAGCGGGAGGGAAGTGGGAAGAGGGGAGGAAGTGGACATTTTGGTTGGTGTTATTTATAAAGTAACAAAAAATTTTAAAAAGCACATAATATATATAAGAAAATAATTGCTACAAATTTCTTATATATTTTGCAAAGGTTTATGTTGTTGGGTTTTTTTTACTTTGGGGGGGGGCTGCCACCCAGCTCCCACGTAAATACATACACAGAGGTTTACTGTTACTTATGAATGCCCTATCTTAACGTTGACATATTTCTAGCCAGTTTTCCTTAACTTAAATTATCCCATTTACCTTTTGCCTCTGGGCTTCTTCCTTTTCTTATTTCCATATATCTTACTTTCCCTCTACTCCAAGGCTAGCTGGGTGGTTGTGTGGCCATGTGGCCGTGTGGCCGGCCCCCTAGCATCCTCCTCTCCTTGTGCTCTTGCTCCTCCATCTCAGATTTCTCTTTCTGTTTATTTTCTCTTCCTGCCAACCCCACCTAGCCTTTCTCCTGCCTTGCTATTGGCTGTTCATCTCTTTATTAGACCAATCAGGTGTTTTAGACAGGCACAGTAACACAACTTCACAGAGTTAAGCAAATGCAATATAAAAGAATGCAACACATCTTTTGCATCATACAAATGTCCCACAGCATAAACAAATGTAACATGTCTTAAAATAATAGTCACAGAAGGTTTGGAAGAGTTCTAAAATTCCCAGCACAAAGCCATAAATTTTTAAGGAGGGAGAGATGCTAATCACTCTGGACTTGATCACCACACACTGCCTGCCAATCCCAAATTCCTGCATCCTGCCCCACAGATGCATGCAATCATCACCTGTTGATTAACATAATGAAGAATAAAGCATTTTCTATTCTTAACCACTGGTTGGAGAGAGACCAGGTAGTTAAAACCTGAGGAGGGGAGAAGTCAGTACTGCTGAGTGAAAGATCTTGAGCCCCAGTGCTCAGCAGTGCTTTCAGGGCATCAGGGTTGAAAACCAGTGCTCCTTCACCTCTCTCAGTTGTGGAGGGTGGGAGCTGAGCAATTGTTGCTCTTCTGCTAAACAGTGGGAAGCAGTGTTGTATGCCTTCTGTTTAGGGAAGGGCATCTCCTTCATTTAGGCACCATATGTTTACATGTGGCTGAGGTTTATGACCACCTTCTCATCACAGAAGTTGTGACAATACCATATATAAATTGTCATTATTAACATGGTTATCATTAAATGACCCTGGCAGGTACTAAGTTGATTTTAAGCCAGTCCCTTGGAATCTTATCTGCCTAACTGCTCAGTAAATAAAGATATTTTAACGCTACTTGAAAGTAGAGATTAGGTTATCTGGCCTCTCTGTGCCCTTCTCTGTAAATATGACTTCAGAGCCCTCAGAATTGATTGCTTCTTGAATACATAGTTAATGCTCACTTAGCCCTGTGCCGAGAAGTAGGTCATTCTGCCTTTTGGAATCTTGCTGTTCTGTAATTATGTGAAGAGTGAATGATTATAGAAGGGGTTTATGTGACTTGAAGGCAGGTAGATTTAGGATCTCTAGAGACTAATCCATAGACAAACAAACTCAGCGTTTACCTTTTCTTTTTTAAACACACATTTAATACAGTGCAATAGTTTCCTTCTTATTAAGTACTGTATGTAAGTAGAGGTTGTAGAACTTTTGGAAGTGGGACCTAGCTGAAGAAAAGGGGTTGATGGAGGGTGGGCCTTGGAGATAAAACTAAGCAACAGAGGGAGAGAGGGGGCTGGTTTTCATTTAGTTTCACAGGGTATAAACACCCTAAAATTTAGGTGGATACAGTTTGATACAAACAAGAACCAGTGTATGGTTGTCATTTTTTATTTTGGAGAAATACAAACTTCCCTTTCTCTTGATTCAGGCAAAAAATACTTAAGTCTTAAAATAATTGAAAAAAATTGCTGATACATACTTCACTAAAGAAGCTGCTTTATGAACCTTTCAGAATGGAATGTGAACTAAAAGGACCGTGCTGTGATGTATATTTTCACAGTACTGTGTAGAAAGGGAATATTTTACAAATCCAGACTTACTGAAATTTTTTTCAGTTAGAATTGCATTAGATAAAAGGCCTTTGGATTGGACCTGTAACCAAGTTACCGCTGCTCTTGATTCTCAGCTGGCAATGGGGTGACTCAGCCTCTATGATCTTGTGAGCCAGTTGGTTATAAGCACAGCTCTCTCTCCCCATCTCTCTCCTCTTCCACTCTTCCTTTCCTTCTTGGTCTTTTTCCTCCCCCCTCTCTGGTTTTGCCTCTCTGAAGAACCTTTACTAATATATCTTTGAACCCTAAGGTTATCTTATCCATTTTCTTGATTCGTTTCTACCGATATGCTAGTGATTCACAGACTCTTTCCGTGTGGATTTCAGCATAGCCACATGCCGTGATCTGGATGTAAAATGTCCTCTACAGGCTCTGTTTGAACACTTGGTCCCAACTCATGGAGTTGTTTTGAGAGGTTGTAGAACTTTTGGAAGTGGGACCTAGCTGTAGAAAAGGGGTTAATGGGGGGTGGGCCTTGGAGATATATGTAGCCCAGATCTACTTCCTGTCTGGTCCCCTTTTCCTGATCTGTTGAGTTGTGAGAAGCCTAATTCTCCCACTCCCATGAGCTCCACTATGCATCAACCCCTGTGGCAGACTGTCCCCTTTCAAACCATGAGCAAAAGTAAATCACCCTTCTTAACTTGCTTCTTTAAGGTATTTTGTCACTGATGAGAACAGGAACTGATTCAGGACACTTTTAGCCATGATAAATATGTTCATGAATGTTCTACCTCATTTCTTTCTTCCACCTTGGGGCTTTTGTAGTTTGTGCTTTTGGCAGGGCTCATGCATATCAGTCTCCACACTAAGTATCCTTGGTATTGCTCATTCTGAGTTTTAAGTCTCACCCCAGGGTTTCTGCCTCTCAGCGGGTTGTTGCCCAAAGGAGCACTCGTGTGCTGCATCCCCAGAACACACAAAGAGCTGGAAATATACAAGCTAGGATGAAACTATAAACTCTAGCTCATTCTGTCTGGATGAGAGCCACACAGGAGAGACAGGAACCCATGGCTCAACATTGAGCACCCCAGTTCCCTTCCTCAGAGGGAGTAAAGGGCAAAGACAGAAATGAATCACAAGGCACACAGAGGGTAGGTGACATTTAGGAGGAGACGCACATAAAGCAAGAAAAAAGGGAACATTTGTCAGTCTGATCTAGACACACCCCTGCACACGTGCCCCCAGGTCAGCCTGATCTAGACACAACCTCACTGAGACTCTCTTACCAGGCAAGTCTAACCACCATGGGCCAGCAAGATGGCTCAGTGAGTAAGGTACTTGCCACCAAGCCTGTTGACCTGAGTTTGATCCCTAGGACCCACATGCTTGGAGGAAACAAATCCCCCAGGTAGTAGTTGTCCTCTGACTTTCATACATGCACTGTGGCAGGAGTACACATAAAGCACACACACACACACACACACAAACACACACACACAAACACACACACACACACACAAACACACACACACACACAAACACACACACACCCCACTGAAAATTACCAACCAAGCAAATCCTGAAACCTTGCCATCACAGACTCCATACAGTTTACTCCACAGACTCCACACATGGGTAGCTGCTTTCCAGGAGAGGAACAAGTTGAATATGATCCTCTTGGCCATGAGTCTCTTATAGTGGAAAAGCCAGCGGGCACCTTAAATCCAGCCTTGATCTTTGCCTCCTGTCCTTCTGCTCTGAGAGTAGTCACCCTGTGCCAGCTACGCTGTCGTCTTCTCTGTATAATACCCAGACGACTTCCTGATTCTGGACTCTGTTCCTCTCTTTCCTCTCTTTCTCATAGCCCACACTACTTCCTGTTATCCACCTCTTAGACACTTGAGAACTGACCCCCTTTCTCATTGGAGCTAGGTCTCATAGCATCTGTTAACTTATTATAGAGACAGTAGGGCTCAATGCTTGGCCAAACATATACATAGCAAATATTTTTGGAATTAGTGAATGCATTTTGAATATGCTCTTGCTTACATTGAAATCTGTTTTGGATTTGAGATACAGTGGCATGAACCCCCAGCTTTCATTGTCTTTCTTCTTCCTGTTTGAATTCTATATCTGATTCTAGGCTGTAATTTTATATATGACATTTCTAATCTTCACAGTGCTCTCCCGGAGCATCTATTGTCTTTTCTTCTTGGTGTAGCACGGGTTGAGGGTCTTCAGGCTCCTTAGTTCCTCTAGAGTCAGCAGCTGACCTCCCTTCTTGGTGGACTCACTCTTACAAGCACCAGCTCCCGGCCTGGTAGATGTGTTTGTTCTGACCTTCCTCTAAACGTGACCCTATCCTGATAGTCATCCCATCTCTGTCTGCAACAGGTGGCACAGCGCACTGAAGGGAGAACAACCCTGAGAGGTTGAAGCCAACTAAAGGAGATGGGAAAGCCAAGGGCATCTCCACATTTGGGATGGGGACAGAAGTCTCACTCTGAGAACTCATGCTGGCACTCCCGTGAGCATTCACCAGTTAGTTCACTGCAGGCGTGTCTTAGTTTCTCTGAATCCCAGTTCCCCCATCTTTTCTATGAGCATACACATATCTCACTTTTTCAGACATGATCCCATACTGTAGTTCAGGCCAACCCTAAATTTGAACAGTCCTCATGATTCAGCCTCCTGAATGCTGAGCTTGTGGACAGGAGCCACCACAGCTGGCTTGAGAGCGTAGGCTTATCTGACTCTCATGCTTGTCGACTCATGGATCACATGTTACAATGCATGTGCTTTGTACGAAATAGTCATAGCTGTGTCGGCATGATCAAATACATTATTTTGGGTGTCAGATTGTAAATGGAGGTGCTGACTTCTTGAGTCGAGTATTCTTATTCCAGGGTTCCCAAATTATGGCTCATGGCCAACTCTGACTGGCCTCCTGTTTTTATATAACTTGTGAGCAAACAATTTTTTGTATTTTAATTTGACTTTAAAAGAAAATGACTATGACATATAAATATTACATAAAATTCAAATCTGTAGAACATAGATGAGCACATTTGCTTATAAGCTGTCCAGGGCTGCTTTTGTTTTTTTATTGTTTTTTTTTATTTTTATTTTTCCATTCAAAAATTTACACTTCCTCCCCTTCTCCCATTCCCCTCCCAATCCCCCACTAACCCTTCACCCTCCCCCTCCGTCCTTAAGAGAAGGCCAGGGTACCCTGCCCTGTGGGAAGTCCAAGGCCCTCCCCCCTCCATCCCAGCCTAGGAAGGTGTGCATCCAAATAGACTAGGAACCCAAAAAGCCAATACATGCAGAAGAGACAGGTCGTAGTGCCATTATCAATGGCTTCTTAGCCAACCCACATTTGTAGCCACATTCAGAGAGTCCGGTTTGATCACATGCTCGTTCAGTCCCAGTCCAGCTGGCTTTGGTGAGCTCCCATTAGATCAGGAACACTGTCTCAGTGGGTGGACCAGTCCCTCACGGTCCTGACTTCCTTGCTCATCTTCTCCCTCCTTCTGCTCTTCAACTGGACCTTGGGAGCTCAGTGCATTGCTCTGATGTGGCTGTGGGTCTCTGTCTCTATCTCTATCATTCGGACGAAATTTCTATGGTAATATTCAAGATATTCATTAGTGTGACTATGGGACAAGGCCAGTTCAGGCACTCTCTCCTCTGCTGCCCAAGGACATAGCTGGGGACATCCCCATGGACATCTGGGATCTCCTCTAGAGCCAAGTCTCTTCCCCCCCCCCGAATGGCTCCCTTAATGTAGATATCTTCTTCCCTGCTCCTATATCCTCCCTACCTCCATCTCCAACCTCACACTTCCCCAAGCTCTCCCAAGTCCTTCCCTTCTCCTTCCCCCTCTCCCCTTCCCCCAACTCCATCCCCACCCTAACCCCACACCCATGATCTCAACTTTTTTCCAGTGATCTTGTTTGCTTCCAATTTCCAGGAGGATCTATATATGTTCTTCGTTGGGTTCAACTTGCTATTTGGCTTCTCTAGGCTTGTGAACTATAGGCTCAATATCCTTTGTTTATGGCTAGAGTCCACTAATGAGTGAGTACTTACCATATTCATCTTTTTGGGTCTGGATTATCTCACTCACGATAGTGTTTTCTATTTCCATCCATTTGCATGCAAAATTCAAGATGACATTGTTTTTTACCGCTGAGTAGTACTCTAATGTGTATATATTCCACACTTTCTTTATCCATTCTTCCATTGAGGGGCATCTAGGTTGTTTCCAAGTTCTGGCTATTACAAATAATGCTGCTATGAACATAGTTGAACAAATGCTTTTATAGTATGATTGGGCATCTCTTGGGTATATTCCCAAGAGTGGTATTGCTTGATCCTGAGGTAGGTTGATTCCCAATTTGCTGAGAAACTGCCACACTGATTTCCAAAGTGGTTGCACAAGTTTGCATTCCCACCAGCAATGTATGAGTGTTCCCCTTACTCCATATCCTCTCCAGCATAGGTTATCATTGGTGTTTTTGATTTTAGCCATTCTGACAAGTGCAAGATGGTATCTCAAAGTTGTTTTGACTTGCATTTTCCTGATCACTAAGGAAGTTGTATATGACCTTAAGTATCTTTTGGCCATTTGAACTTCTTCTGCTGAGAATTCTCTGTTCAGATCATTACCCCATTTTTAATTGGGTTATTTAGAATTTTAATGACTAGTTTCTTGAGTTCTTTATATATTTTGAAGATCAGACCTTTGTCTGATGTGGGGTTGGTGAAGATCTTCTCCCATTCAGTAGGATGTCTTTTTGTCTTAATGACTGTTTCCTTTGCTTTACAGAAGCTTCTCAGTTTCAGGAGGTCCCATTTATTCATTGTTACGCTTATTGTCTGTACCACTGGGGTTACACTTAGGAAGTGGTCTCCTGTGCCCAGGTATTGCAGGCTACTTCTCACTTTCTCTTCTATCAGGTTCAGTGTGGTCAGATTTATATTGAGGTCTGTAATCTATTTGGACTTGATTTTTGTGCATGGTGATAGATAAGGATCTATTTTCATTGTTCTACAGGTTGACATCCAGTTATGCCAGCACCATTTGTTAAAGATGCTTTCTTTCTTCCATTGTATGATTTAGCTTCTTTGTCAAATATGAGATGTTCATAGGTTTGTGGATTAATATCCGGGTCTTCGCTTTGATTCCATTGGTCAACATCTCTGATTTTGTGCCAATACCAAGCTGTTTTCAATACTGTAGCTCTGTAATAAGAGTTTGAAGTCAGGGATGGTAATGCCTCCAGAAGTTCCTTTATTGTATAGGATTGTTTTGGGTATCCTGGGTTTTTGTTTTTCCATATAAAGTTAGTTATTGTTCTCTCAAGGTCTATGAAGAATTTTGTTGGGATTTTGATAGGGCTTTCATTGAGTCTATAGATTGCCTTTGGTAGAATTGCCATTTTTACTATGTTGATCCTACCAAACCAGGAGCATGGAAGATCCTTCCATTTTCTGATATCCTCTTCAGTGTCTTTCTCCAAGGTCTTAAAGTTCTTGTCAAATAGATCTTTTAGTTCCTTGGTTAGTGTTACCTCAAGATTCTTTATGCTATTTGTGGCTATCGTGAAAGGTGATGTTTCTCTGATTTCCCTCTCTGTTTCTTTATCCTTTGTGTAGCTTCATAAAAAGAGTTTGGCAATGACCCTTCTGTTTCTAATATGTGAAATACATTAAGGAGTATAGGTATTAGCTCTTCTTCTAAGTTCTGGTAGAATTCTGCATTAAAACCATCTGGTCCTGGGCTTTTTTTGGTTGGGAGGTTTTTGATGACAGCTTCTATTTCCTCGTGACTTATAAGTCTATTTAAATTGTTTTCCTGGTCTTGATTTAATTTCGGTATATGGTATTTATCTAAAAACTGTCCATTTCTTTCACATTTTCCAATTTTGTGGCATACCGGCTTTTGTAGTAACATCTAATGATTCTCTGAATTTCCTCAGTGTCTGTTGTTATGTTCCCATTTTCATTTCTGATCTTGTTAATTTGAGCGTTCTCTCTCCACCTTTTGATTAGTTTGGATAGGGGTTTGTCGATCTTGTTGGTTTTCTCAAGGAACCAGCTCTTTGTTTCATTGATTCTTTGGATTGTTTTCTGTGTCTCTATTTTGTTGATTTCAGCCCTCAGTTTTATTATTTCCAGTCTTCTTCTCCTCCTGGGTGAATCTGCTTCCTTTTTTTCTAGAGCTTTCAGATGTGCTGTTAAGTCACTAATGTGTGCTGTCTCCGTTTTCTTTATGTGGGCACTAAGTGCTATGAACTTTCCTCTTAGCACTGCTTTCATAGTGTCCCATAGGTTTGGCTATGTTGTTTCTTTATTTTCGTTTAATTCAAGGAAGACTTTAATTTCTTTCTTTATTTCTTCCATGACTCAGGAGTGGTTCAGAAGTTGACTGTTCAGTTTCCATGAGTTTGTAGGCTTTCTGGGGGTGGAATTGTTGTTAAATTCTAACTTTACTCCATGGTGATCTGATAAGACAAGGTGGTTACTCCAATTTTTTTGTATCTGTGGATGTTTGCTTTGTTACCGAGTATGTGATCAATTTTCGAGAAGGTTCCATGGGATGCTGAGAAGAAGGTATATTCTTTCCTGTTTGGGTGGAATATTCTATAGATGTCTATTAAGTCCATTCAATTCATTACATCTGTTAGTTTTCATATTTCTCTGTTAAGTTTCTGTCTGGTTTACCTGTCCATTGGTAAAGGATTGTTGAAAATCCTACTATTAGTGTGTGGGGTTTGATGTGTGCTTTGAGTTTTAGTAATATTTCTTTTACATATGTGGGTGGTTTTATATTAGGGCCATATATATTCAGGATTGAGACTTCATCCTGATGAATTGTTCCTGTTATGAGTATAAAGTGTCCATCTTCATCTCTTCTGATTGATTTTAGTTTGAAGTCAATTTTGTTGGATATTAGTATAGCCACACCCTCTTGTTTCTTAGGGCCATTTGATTGAAAAACCTTTTCCCTTTACTCTGAGATAATGTCTGTCGTTGTGGTTGAGTTGTGTTTCTTGTAAACAGCAGAATGTTGGATCATGTTTTCGTATCCATTCTCTTATCCTGTGCCTTTTCATAGGTGAATTGAGTCCATTGATATTAAGTGATATTAATGACCAATGGTTGTTATCTCCGGTTATTTTATTTATTTATTTATTTGTTTATTTATTTATTTATTTATTTATTTATTTTTGGTGGTAGAATTTGTGTGTTTCCCTTCTTTGAGTTGTGCTGGTGCAGGGTTGTTAGATGTCTCTGTTATTATGGGTGTTGTTTGCTTCCTTTTGTTGTGGTTTTCCTTCTAGTACTTTCTGTAAGGCTTGGTTTGTGGCTACGTATTGCTTAAATTTGTTTTTATCCTGAAATACCTTGTTTTCTCCATCGATGGTGAAAGAAAGCTTTGCTGGGTATAGTAGTCTGGGCTTGCATCCATGGTCTCTTAGTGTCTGCAGCACATCTATCCAAGACCTTCTGGCTTTCATGGTTTTCATAGAGAAGTCAGGTTTAATTCTGATAGGTTTACCTTTATATGTTACTTGACCTTTTTCCTTTGCAGCTCTTAATATTCTTTCTTTATTCTGTATGTTTTGTATTTTGATTATTATATGATGAGGGGATGGTTTTATTTTGATCCAGTCTATTCGGTGTTCTTTATGCTTCTTCTACCATCATAGGAATATCCTTCTTTAGGTTGGGAAAGTTTTCTTCTATAATTTTGTTGAATATATTTTCCGGGCCTTTGAGCTGTTATTCTTCTCCTTCTTCTACTCCTACTATTCTTTGGTTTGGTCTTTTCGTGGTGTCCCAGATTTCCTGGATGTTTTGTGTTAAAAATTTGTTGGATTTGTTTTCTTTGATCAATGAGTTTATTTTCTCTATAGTATCTTCAGCATCTGGGAGTCTTTCTTCTATCTCTTGTATTCTTTTGGTTATACTTGTCCCTGTAGTTCCTGTTCGTTTACCCTGATTTTCCATATCCAGCCATTCCTCGGTTTGTGTTTTCTTCATTGCCTCTATTTCAGTTTTCAAGTCTTGAACTGTTTCCATTACCTGTTTCATTGCTTTTTCTTGGTTTTCTAGGGTGTCTTTGAGGGATTTATTCATTTCTTCTAACTTTTTGTTAGTCTTCGCATCCATTTCTTTAAAGGAGTTTTTCACATCTGCTTTATTGGTCTCTATCACTTTCATAATGTTACGTTTAAAGTCGATTTCTTCTAGTTCTTCTGGATTAGGTTGTTCAAGTCTTCCTGTTGCATATTTGTTGGATTCTGGTGTTATCATGTTGCTTTTCAGGTTGTTGGAGGAATTCTTGCCTTTGCGCCTGCGCATCTCTTCATTTGAATGTGGTCAGGAGAGTCTCAGCGGCTTGGTCAGATTTTTGCTGTGGCTGTGTACTTGGGGATTTTTCTTGTTCTGCCCTCTCTTAGGTCCCCTCAGCACTGGAGTTGGCTCTCAGATCCCCTCCTCCCTGAAGTAGGCTGTGGTGGTGGATCTTAGGACCCCCTCTGGAAGGATTTACTGGTACTGGATCAGGGCCACTTGCTGGCCAAGGACCTTGTAAACAAATGGGTGGGCTTGGTAGATGCTGGTTCCGTGGAACAAAGAAACCCCTGCAGCCTTGCACTCACCACTGTGGCCCCAGAGCCTGAGCCCCGAAGCAGGCTGAGTTGGGGACTCCTAGGGCCCCGCAGATGGGAAGGGGTGCTTGGGGGCAAGTTGGGGTGGGATATGTAGAAAAAGCCAGTAGCCGAGGGGAAGCCCTGCTGAATGGCCAGAAAGTTTCGAGGATTGGAGGGTTCCTGTACTCCCTTCCTGGGTGTCTGGCCAGGTGGCCACACACTTACACTCTGGATGGATCTACTGGTACTGGATCAGGGCCACTTCCTGGCCAAGGACCACTCTGGATGGATCTACTGGTACAGAGCTGCTTTTGTACTGCAGCAGCAGAAAGGGTAGCTGTGAATGACTGTAGCCATACCAAGTTCATACATTTACTCTCAGACTCTTCAGGAAAAAGCACCAGCTCAGGGTCCTCCTTTTCTGCTTGTTGAAAACTTCCAGAAAGAAAGGGAACTATAAAGAAACCTCATTTTTCACCTTTGTTTGCTGAATTCTTTTGCTTGATAGTAAAGATAAAATGAAGATACCCTGTCTCCCCCCACTCACTTTTTTGTGCGTAAATGACATGCTCACTGTAGCGCCAATGTAACGTTGAAAGTCAGGGAAGAGCAAAGTGCCCATCTCCAGTTTCCAGCCCCCTTCACACTTTGAGTGTCTCTTCTGTTGAAACTCCAAATGCTTGTTATCGGGATCTTCAGAAAATTACTTAGCTGGTCTTCCCCACGCCCTTCACTCATGTTTCTTCCATTATTAGTAGTGGTTATTGTAGAGTAATGACTTCTTGGCCCCACTCTTTCTTCTCCAAATATGGTCGCAATGCTTCTCTTTGGAGCCAGAGCTGGGCTGCCTTGGTGCTCCACCACCCTCTCCCTCCCTGTTCTCTGCTGTCTGGGGTGCTTCAAGTGAAACACTCTCCTTGTTCCTAAGAATGGAGACAAATAAGGCACCAGGTTAAAGAAAAACTATCACAGGAAGAAAATGAACACAGTACTTTGAAAGTCATTCCCTGTCCCTTTCCTCGGGTCTTCTCCTAATGCATTGAATAGTAGCTAGAACCCTGTTGGCATACAAAAATATTCTCTATTCATCTAGTAATGGCAGGGGAGTGCTTTTGCTCTCTGTTGCATTTCTAAGTGAGTGGCTTGTTGGCACATACCTCTAATCTCAGCATTCTAAAGCAGAGGCTGGCAAATCTCTGAGTTCACGGCCAGCCTGGTCTACATAGAAAGTTCCAGAACAGCCAGAACCATGTAGAAAGACCCAGTCTCAAAAAAATTCATTGTTGTCATTTTGTTAATATTGTTGATATTTTCAGTATATTCTGGGCAAAAAAAAAAAAGTTCAGTGCATCAAGTTAACAAGTTAGTGCAATACTGTGAAATTTAAGTAGGAGATGGCTATTTATATCCAATTCTCTCATTTTTCCTAGTGAGAAGCTGGATGGAAAAGCTAAAAGACAAGGTAAGGCGTATCTCTTCTTCTCTTTGACTTATCCTGAAGGGTAAATAGAAGATCTGCGAAACAGTGGAGCTCCCACGTGTTACCATTCAGGAAGTTATATGTATACATACAGACATACATATTCATGTAATGATCCGTCTTAAATTTGGAGGAAAGCTATGATGAGCATAAGAGAGTGTGGAGGGAGGAAGGGGAAGGGATAATGTTGTATTTAAATTACAATTTAAAACAACAACAATATAATAATGGAGCTTCAATTTGCTGCTCTGGACCTCCAGCAGAAAGAGATAATTCCCTTCAGATTCCTTCACAGGGAACACAGAAGACAGACAACGTATTCTCGGGAGCTCTAGCACCCCTCCTTCCCCTCCGTGTGTGTGTGTGTGTGTGTGTGTGTGTGTGTGTGTTTGTGTGTGTGTGTGTGTGTGTATGTCTTGGGGGCTATATATTTATATGTGTGTGCAGGCATGTGTGCTTATGCATGTATGGAGGCCACAGATTGAGTCGTGTGTCTTCCTCTGTCACTCTCTACCTTATTCTTTTGAGGCAGGGTCTCTCACTGAACCCAGAGCTAGTGGATTTGGGGTACACTGGCAGCCAGCAAGCCCCAGCAATTCTCCCATCTCTACCCCTTACAGCACTGGGGTTACAGTCATGAGAGAAACGTACCATCCACTTGCAATGTGGGTTCTGGGATCTGAACTCAGATCCTGTAGTTGTACAGCAAGAACTCTCAAAACATGATTTTTTAGGTGTGTTCATTGTATTTTATATATATGAGCATTTTGCCTTAATGTATATGAACTGAGGTCATAAACAGTCGTAAGTCACCATGTGGGTACTGGGAGTGGAACCTGGGTCCTCTGCCAGAGCAGCCAATGCTCTCTCTCAATCACCGAGCCTTCTCTTCAGTCCCAAGGAACAAGACCCCTTAACCACTGAGCCATCCCCTTATTGTGACAAGTGCATACGCATTTGCCATGAGTGGTATGCCCAGCTGAGTAACATCCTTGATCTACCTGGTAGAGTTTCTTTTAGGGGATGTTGACAGTGTTGTTCAGCTCTGTCTGTGGAACAGGAAGCTACCCTAGGTGTGTACTTACTGCAATGCTGCTTCTCACAAGGCACTAGCAAGCCACCCTGTCTAGATGGGCGGCTGTGGAAAGTGCTTCCCTCTCCTGTACACGTTCAACCCACTGAATGGTGGTATTAATTCCTTTCCATGTGCACATTTTTATTTTCTTTGGTTTTCAAGCCTCTCCAAGTTTCCACATTGGGTAACTTTGTAGTTTTAACTGCAACTGCTCCTCAAAATATTGGTGGAAACCTGAGTTCCTTGGTGAAGCCTGTGTCAGATTCCATTAGCTCATCTCAGCTCAGCTTTACTTGGGACTTCAGTTGCTTGAAAACCTTTTTAATGGTCAGGCATTTAATTGCCTTCAGTTCTCCAGCCTCAAAACATCTTGGCTTATGGCTTTCCATATATTTTGTTTTATTATTTGAGCCAGTTTTCCTATAATGAAATTAATAGTTTTTAATTTTGCTACACTTTAATGTTAAAAAATAGGACATTCAATTGCAATTAAAATTATGGAATTATAATAGTTCTCACTACCCTTTTACTTCTCAGTAAAATGTGCATATATGTACCGTTTTAGAGCAAGGTTATTTTGTTTTCATGCCTGTGAAAAGTGGTAAAGGAAACTTCCAGGCTGTTAAGGCCGGTGGCTGCCATCTTTGATGTTTCTTGTGGGTCTAGTTATGTCAGAGGATATGTTCAGATGGACAAAAAGATTTAAAAAAAAAAATCCTGAGAAAGATTTCTAAAATTTATTCCAAAAAATGATTAAAACAGGCTTAAAATTTCACAGAAAGCTGCATTGAGGTTAGATATTTTAAACTTTATAATCTGTATGTAAATATCAATTCTTACTAGTTACCCTTTTCAGAAGCAATTTGCAAGCTACTGCCTCTAATGAAAGTCACTGAATCCCTTAGACAAAAACTAAACATGTATTGAACTGAGTTCCTTAGTCAAACCAGAATACCATCTCAATATAGTCTCATGAGTTGTTCTAATATTAGGTGTCTGTTAGCTATGGGAGCTTTAGGAAAGAAGGTGGTTTTTTGTTGTTGTTGTTTTGTTTTGTTGTTTTCTTTTTTATTGCTTTATAAATAATACCATTCAAAATTTCCACCTCCTCCCATCCTCCCATTTCCCTCCTGCTCCCCCACTCACCCTCTCCTGTCCCCCTCCAGTCCTAAGAGAGGGCAGGGAACCCTGCCCTGTGGGAAGTCCAAGGCCCTCCCCCCTCCATCCAGGCCTAGGAAGATGTGCATCCAAACAGACTAGAATCCCAAAAAGCCAGTACATGCAGTAGAAACAAATCCCAGTGCCATTATCATTGGCTTCTCAGTCAGCCCCCATTGGCAGCCACATTCAGAGAGTCCGGTTTGAGCACATGCTCTTTCAGTCCCAGTCCAGCTGGCCTTGGTGAGCTCCCATTAGATCAGTCACACTGTCTCAGTGGGTGGACGAACCCCTCATGGTCCTGACTTTTTTGCTCATCTTCTCCCTCCTTCTGCTCTTCAACTGGATCTTGGGAGCTCAGTCCAGTGCTTCGATGTGGGTCTCTGTCTCTATCTCCATCCATTGCCGGACAAAGAAAGGTTCTATGGTGATATTCAAGATATTCATCAGTGTGGCAACCTATTGAATGGGAGAAGATCTTTACCAACCCTGCATCAGACAAATGCCTGATCTCCAAAATATATAAAGAACTCAAGAAACTAGTCATTAAAATTCTAAATAACCCAATTTAAAAATGGGGTACTGAAATGAACAGAGAATTCTCAGCAGAAGAAGTTCAAATGGCCAAAAGATACTTAAGGTCATGTTCAACTTTCTTAGCTCTCAGGGAAATGCAAATCAAAACAACTTTGAGATACCATCTTAAACCTGTCAGAATGGCTAAAATCAAAAACACCAATGATAGCCTATGCTGGAGAGGATGTGGTGTAAGGGGAACACTCATCCATTGCTGGTGGGAATGCAAACTTGTGCAACCACTTTGGAAATCAGTGTGGCAGTTTCTCAGGAAACTGGAAGTCAACATACCTCAGGATCAAGCAATACCACTCTTGGGAATATACCCAAGAGATGCCCAATCATACTACAAAAGCATTTGTTCAACTATGTTCATAGCAGCATTATTTGTAATAGCCAGAACCTGGAAACAACCTAGGTGCCCCTCAATGGAAGAATGGATAAAGAAAGTGTGGAACATCTACACATTAGAGCAGTAAAAACCAATGTCATCTTGAATTTTGCATGCAAATGGATGGAAATAGAAAACACTATCTCAAGTGAGATAACCCAGACCCAAAAAGATGAATATGGCATGTACTCACTCATTAGTGGATTCTAACCATAAACAAAGGACATTGAGCCTATAGTCAGTGATTCTAGAGAAGGTAAATAATAAGGTGAACCCAAAGAGTTTTATGCTCTCCCATAGAAAGGTTCTGGGCTAGTGTATACCCACGCTACCCACAAGAGTTTTACTGCAAAGATCTACCTCAGGACAAGGGCCTTGCTCCAAAGTGGGTGGGTCCTGAGCTATTCACTGGAGCACTGGGATGTGCAGGGATCACGCTCTTCTCTCAGGACTGAGGTACCCATAGTGACCTTGGGTATGCTCGAAACACCTGAGACTCCTTGGGAAGTAGCCATGTTGCTGGCAGCAATCTTTGTGCCCTTTTTGGTCACTGCTTCCCTGAGACTGAAAGCACTCTATTTTGGTATTGTTCATTGGCCACATTGCTCCCCTCAGATCCACTTCCCATGCACATGTCTGCTCCTTGTCATTGTCTCCCAACATTAACCCACTCTTAATTCCTGTGCCTTAATCCCTGCCCCTTTCCTTGCTCTTCGTGATGCTCTCGCCTTCTACTCGTGTGCACGCTTATCTTTCACTTTTTATTGTAATATAGCTGAGAAGAGTGTGAGCCGCAGTGTGGAAGGGAGGGGAAGAGCGTGAGAAGTCCCCCTTCACCCTCCAAGGAACACAGTATTCCAGAGGACACTTCAACTCCTCGGCATGCGACTCAGGCTGTTTCCAATTTCTTGCATTTTAATAGCCCTGGCATTCTCAGAAGCCCACTCCATCCATCTTTAGTACAAATCATATCTCTGTCATCAAAAATTGATGTTGGCAAATGTGCATAATCAGGTGGCTGGAGGGGCCACTGGGTCTGGCCAATTTATTTCAGAACTTCTAAAGGATTTGAAATATCAAAAAAAAAAAGGTTGTTATTTTTCTCTGTTGCTTTCTTCCTCCAAAGCCCCAAAGCAGAACCTTTGTTATAGGTCCCCTTTTAAATTATAACATAGCAGACAGAAGGATTCAAAACATCTCAAAACCTGCTGTTATGTACAGGGACACGGAACCCAGAATCCAGTGGTTTATGTAGCATCCTGATACCCGTCTCTCCTCCTCTGTTCAGGCTGGCTACATGTCTGGAATGCTGGTGCCTGTTGGGGTAGGGATAGCTGGAGCCTTGTTCATCTTGGGAGCACTCTACAGCATTAAGGTTATGAATCGCCGAAGAAGAAATGGCTTCAAAAGGCATAAAAGGAAGGTATGCAAGAAGCAAGAGCAAAGCTAATCGGTTGCAGAGAATTCTTCCCTGTTTGCCTAATTTGCCTGATAAAGTACAGAGGTTTTAATGGTGCAAGAAAGCCTTCTGTTGAGGGCGTTTTGTATTATCTGCTCCCCTATTCTTTAGAGTGGGTCTGCTGCTTGGCTTTGCAGAGAAAGAATTTAATGCTTTCCTGTGTTCTTCCCCCAGCAGAAAGAATTCAACAGCATGCAAGACAGAGTGATGCTGCTAGCGGACAGCTCAGAAGACGAATTCTGAATTGGACTTGGGTTTAATGCAATGAGATCATTGTTTTATTTTTTATTTGAGGGCAAAAAAAAAGAAAGAAAATAAATAAATAGCAACAATATCTCACCACCTTGCTGCTACTGGGCCTCTGGTCCAGCCCTCGTCTCTGCTGGAGAGTAGATTTTCCTTGTGCTGAGCAGAAAAGACGCCCTGTACACTAAATGTAGCATGCAGTGTTCAGTTATTCTGCAGTGCTGCCATCACCAAGGGCTGCAATTCAGAAGCACAGAGCACACATGTTCAGTAGGAGTAGCTGGGTTAGGTAGAGTAAATACCTTGTATTTTTCCACTGCCTTTTCCTTGGTTTGGATTACTGGACTGAAAATGGTGTTGTCATGAAAGCATCCTTGATTTTGATAGACAGTTGCTAAGGAAGAGTAACTTCACATAATCCTCCTACAATTTTTTGAAATTGTTGGCTTGTGGACATCGGTGGACCCTATGTCTGCATCAAGGATGAGCTATCACTTGGAATGAAAACGTTCTTCTGAGATACCGAAGGCAATTAGGATTATGTGCAGGTTTGCATTTATCTTGAGTTAAGCCTTTCAGTCTCAATTTTTATTTTTTCGTCTCTTAGTCTCACTGTTAGTATGAAAAAATGCACTAAAAATTATACACTAAAGAGCCCTTAGCCTTAATTTATGCTTGCTTTCTTAAATACTGTTAGTCCAATGGGTGTGATGAAAGATTCTTGTTTCCTTATCATTACAAAATATTCTATTGGTATATTACTGAAATGAACTGAGAAGAAAAAAAAAGGATGACATGAAGATAAGGGTGTGTAGGCTTCCAGAGTGTTTGTCCCTGTTTCTTGGTTCTGTATTCATGTGGCCATTACTGTGGTAAGTCAGAGGATCACTTTTCATGTCTATGATCTCGCTATGGAAGGAGTGGGCCAGCAGTGGTCTTTTTGGCTTTATTAGAAAAGGCGGGCATTCTTTTGTAGAAGGTGACCCAGTGGCCTGAGTCCTCATTTGTAAATAAGCTCTAGCTGTAGCACATGTGGGATGATGAACTATTAGATCCTTTCTCATTTTTCTTGGAATGCAATTCCCTCTTCTATACCGAATAACACATTCAAACACCCTGTTTGAATCTGGGTATTTGGGAATTTTAGTGCATTGCATTTAGCAGTATGGTTTGGATCAGTTCCAAGGATAGATAAAGGTTACCAGTAGTGCTGTTACCATGGAGAATTTGTTCATAGACATTAAAGCCTATTTTACTCAGACAGGGTCTATTTGATTACTCTTCATAGCTTCTGGGTGGGAAAGAACATATATTTTTTCCATTCTACTGAAGATGGAACGCAAGCAGAGGAGAGAAAGAATTAATCATCAGTTACATCTGTGGACTCAGCATCAGGACCACCTTAAACCCAAACTGCATGCTGGCTGTATTTTCAGTTCTGTGCCCTTTTCCCCATGCTTTGAAAGATACGAATGAATTTTTCCAACAAGTTCTTCCATCCCATATGGATTTATGTATCATTTCTAGAGAAGTAAAAGGGAAATGGAACCCATTTTTGAATGATGGTAGCTCTCTCTCTCTCTCTCTCTCTTTCTCTCTCTCTCTCTCTCTCTCACACACACACACACACACACACACACACACAATGTTTTCATCAAGTAAGTTTAACTATTTTGATCAAGAAAGGAACTGTGTAAAACTGATAAAGGAAATGAAAAGTTTGATGGAGACAAAAAAAAACTAGAGTACCTAAATGGGGTTGAAGTCAGATTTTTTTAAAGCAGACCGGGAACGTAAGTGATGACTTTCACGGATGAGTCAGTCTCACTGGGAGAGCTGTCCTGCTTCCGAGTAAGTGATAATTTCTAAGAGCAGACTCTTGCTGTGCCCCTCAGGCTTCAAGCCAGCGAGCGTGAGGGGACATTGTACCTGCATTCTTGACAAGATGTATATAGCAAACTAACAATAGGTTCTTGTAATTCAAAGACACATGGGCGATATGGATGGTCAGCCATGCCTAGAGCTGCTCAGCCTGTAGCTTTAGATTAGCTCAGGGCTAACAGTGCCTCTTCAAACTGCCATATATAAAGGCCATAAGTTAAGAGCCACACGTTCACAGTGAAGATGACATGTGCGTGAATGTGTCCTCTAGCAGTGATGTCTACATCCCATCACCACACATGAGCACGCATAGAAAACGGGTTTCCTTAGACCACAGCAGATTTCTGTACAAACCTACTTCACTGTCTGTATAAAGAAATGTGCTACACATTAGTCTATTCCTCAGTGCTAAAAACAAGAGAAAAAAAATCCTGGTCCTATGACACGGATTTTGGAGGACTGTCTGCTGAGTGAAATAAACCAGACCAATAAGAAGTGCTGCATGAGTCTAAAGGCCATGAACCATCTAAAGTGGTCATGTTCAGAAACCCGAGTGAATGATGGTTGCCAAGGAGGAGGGAAGGGAGCGGAGGGAGGTATGAGGAGATGTTGGTCAGTGGTATAGTTTTGATTATGAAGCTGAATAGGTTCTAGACATTGGTTGTATAGTGTAGCACCTACAGGTAATAATGTGATATTGTACAGCATAGCACCTATAGGCAATAATGCAATATTATACAGCATAGTACTTATAGGCAATAATGCAATATTGTACAGCATAACACCTACACTTCAATGCTGTGTTTTCACATAAAATCTTGTTAAAACAGTAGGTCTCATGTTAAATATTTTTACCATGAAACTAAAAGACGAAGGAGTGCAGGACTCTGGGAAAGGACACTTTCCCTAGTCACCCTACCCAACAAACTGCAGTTGTCATAAATAGTAAGGAAGAGAAAATAAAAGACAAGATAAATGAGAGAAGCTACTAGAAAAAAGAACAGAAGGCAGACTAAGGAGAGGAAGTTTTCTTTTTAAAAAAATTTTTATTGCTTTATAAATAATACCATTCAAAATTTCCACCTCCTCCCATCCTCCCATTTCCCTCCCGCTTCCCCACTCACCCTCTCCCCTCCCCCTCCATCCTTAAGAGAGGGCAGGGTACCCTGCCCTGTGGGAAGTCCTAGGCCCTCCCCCCTCCATCCAGGCCTAGGAAGATGTGCATCCAAACAGACTAGAATCCCAAAAAGCCAGTACATGCAGTAGAAACAAATCCCAGTGCCATTATCATTGGCTTCTCAGTCAGCCCCCATTGGCAGCCACATTCAGAGAGTCCGGTTTGATCACATGCTCTTTCAGTCCCACGGCTTTGAAGAGCTCCCATTAGATCAGTCACACTGTCTCAGTGGGTGGACCAACCCCTCGTGGGTCCTGACTCTTTTGCTCATCTTCTCCCTCCTTCTGCTCTTCAACTGGACCTTGGGAGCTCAGTCCAGTGCTCCGATGAAGAGGAAGTTTTCTACCATGCTTTTGGTCCCATTTGCTATAATAAGAAGATAATATTTTCATTTTGAACTTCTTTGATTTTTCTATCTTCTGTGAGCTGCTTCTTTCACTAGCTTCTGGCTAAATTTATATGCAATATTTAGAGTTAATTAGTATCCCAGGGCAAGAGATTCCCATAGCAATGCCTTAGCCTTGACTGCAGCTCATACGCTACCTTTGTGGTGCTTTTCCAGAAACTTGCAGTATCTGTATCCCTGACACAGGTCAAACATTCCATGAAGAAAACTGTAAAGTGCAGTTTGGGAATATATTTAAAGTGGTTATATCTTAGTCAATAGTAGAGCACTTCATCATTTCATTAATTTATTCTATTTTTATTTTATTTTATTTTCTGTGGTACTGGGGATAAAACTCATGACTTCATGCATAATGAGCAAGTGCCCTTATTTTGAAACATATGTACACATATTTGAAGCCCAAGACTTAAAATGTTACTGCCATGAAAACAATATGGAGTGATAATTCTGAATGTCCAGTGCTTCTCTCTGTGTGTACCTCTGGGTATTTTCTTCCTGTGGAAGTCCAAATGAAGCACCATTTAAATCACATCCAGTGTGTGTGTGTGTGTGTGTGTGTGTGTGTGTGTGTGTGTGTAGGATCAAATCATCTTTGTGATTTCTGTGGATATGAATAATCCCCATCCCTGCCAGCTGCTGAGAAACAGCTTTGGAAACAAGCTATGCTCTTTGGCACAAGCTTATAGCTGTGAGGTCCTTCTTAGAAACAGGCTTTGCTTTGACCAAAGGGAAATTGCAGAGGGAAGACTGCAGTGAAAGCAAGCAGCCTCTCCAGCTAGCAGTATGACTTCATTGCTTACAGTCTACCCTTAGGCAGTGTCTGGGATTGCTTGTCCCTGCTATATTATCTGGAAGACATTTCACAAAGGCCACACATTTGTGCCAAGCTTTCAACTAGTTTCCTGCAGTGATTTTGAGTATGGAGGAAATAGATGGGTTTGCTGGTTTAATATCAAAATCTAATTATTCCTTTTCTTAAACTGGCTTTTCTTTTGATAATTTTAAAGGATGATTTTATTGATTTCCAGAAAATATGAGACTCAAAGTCTTGAGGCCTAGAATTCTTTTCTATTCAGCAAAACAAATAATTGTATATAAAGGTTGTTCAACTAATATAATAAATGTTAACTGGGAAAAACAATTGTAATAACAAGGAAAGAAATATAAATATAAAAACGATGGATGAAAAATACTAACGCAAGTCATGTGTAACATGATAGAATGATGTGCTGGAAAAAAGTCATGACTGAATTTTTATTTTTATGGTGCTGGGGATCAGACTTACGACTTCATGCACATTTACTAAGTGCTCTACCACTGAACTATACCTTCTACCCTCATATTTAGCTCATTAGAAAAACTACAAAGCCAAACAAGGAAAAGAAAACAAATGAAGATCATTGACAAGGAAAGGACCATATATGTGTATATATATATATATATATATATATATATATATATATATATATATATATCCATAGCCCCTTTTGAGTTCCATCTTTCTCATCAAAGGAAATTATACTAGGAGGAACAAATAGGGCCAAGAAGGAACCGATGTCCAGGATGAATGCGGAGATGAAAGTTTCTTAAACTGAGCTTAAGCTCAGTTAATTGTCTTCCTTAATTACAAAGACCTGTAATACTGAGTGTAAGCTTTTAAGATGGAAATAAATTGAAAAAATGAATGTTATTAACCTAATACTATAGTTTACTATCTGGACATGTTTACATATTGCATAATAGGTACCATATTTGGACATGTAGCACTCCATAGGACACACAAATCTTTTTTGGGTAGTTATTAAACCAATAAGCTGGGATGGACTAAAGAGTGATACCTCGTTATGTTATTCTGATAATTACAGTTCCTGGCAGTCAACAGGGCCAGAAACATCATCTTGTTAAATTTCTCCTGTAAGCTCGTGTTACATACAAGCACCATAGGTATCCCATCTGAATAATAAATGGGTCTACTTCTTTACTAAATCTCTCAAATGCTTGTTATGTAAATGCACAGACAGAGAAACAGAACAGAAGATAGAGACAAAGAAGAAGGAAGGGAGGGGGGAGGAAACAGCAGCACAGGTAAGAAGACAATTTCTGCTCTCCAGCTAGCTCTAGTTTACTCAGAAGCTCAGGATGATATTAAGGTGAACTCTGAAATCTTCCTCTGAGTAAAGCAAACATCTTACTGCCCTTCCTCAAAAGGCAGCAGGTGCAGTTACACACGAGAAAACCACAAATACAATACACTACAGAAAAGCAGATACTTCACAAGATAGAATGTAAGTTCTGTCCTGAGACCATAGTCTACAGCTCGGTTCGGGATTGATATTTGGTATTGCCAAGTGGTGTAACATTTTATGGGCTGAGAGTGGAAAACCTGAGAGGGAGTAGAATTGGGAGAATAATTTACATCATCACCATAAGAAAATCCAGTTTTACCTTTCTTCACAATACTCACAGGTAAAAGAACACAGTGTAGGAAAAGAGGCAAGTTAAGCCAGTAAACTCTATTATTTTGTTATCACTAAGCAGGGGAGGTCATCTACTCGGATCTCAAAGGAAGAAAGTTGATATCAGGTCAAGAAACTGAGGGTTTTTTATGAACTCTGAAGCCCAACATTTTCTTCTCAAGTAACATAAAAGCAAAAGAAGGAACCAAAACATTGGAAGTGTCTCTTCAATTTTAGGGAGAGAGATAAGACAGAAATAGATCCCTAGAAAGTGGTAGGGACATTCTTACAAGAAGGAATTTTAATACAAAAACCCTACTTCTCATTTAAGAGATGGGGGGAGATACAAAATGACTTTATAATTGAACTGATTCGACCTTGTTTCAAATGTCTCCAAAGCACACAAGAGACCCTGGGTTTAGTCCCCACAATAAACAAACTACCAGCTTAACACCCTCTGTGTCAAGAGGAGTGATGACAGCTAGAGATTTTCTCTTTAGTAAGTAAGAGCACTGGGTAGTATTCTTTCTTTCTGAACCAGCATCGCTTGGATACATTGTAGAAGCAAGAATAGTAAGTGTAGTTACTGCATCACTGGATTGAGTTTATAGATTAATTTGGGGGGAGGGGTTGTTAAAATAACAACTTCATATCAAGGTCTGTTGGATCCAGAAAAGGAGCATTCAACCATGCCAAGAAGATCAAGGAATGTTTCTAGACCTAGTAACATCAAACCTGGGACCAGAGGATGAGGAAAGATTAGTGAAGTAAAAAAACAATAAAGGGATGCTTGCTCTAGCTAGGAGGACCAGAGTGGGTGAGAGATCATGAGAAATTCACCATTCAAAGGCTCTCCCTACTAAGGCCAGGCTTGATAAAGACGATGTCAGCGACTGCTTGTGCAGCCCAGGGAGTCATGTGAGCCATGTTGTTTCCATGTCTCAGTACTGAATGGCTTCTGGGGACTTAAACACTTGTCATGGACAGTTATCAAGCACTTTATTTGCTTCTGAATATGGGACATGAAGCAAGGCTTTCCATCACAGCCATATCAACACACAGGTGGATTTTGGAGGGTTTGAGTGGTAGCAATGCAGAATCAGGGAAACATAGAAAAGTATAAGAAAAAAATATGGATTATCTACCCAGTCCTACTCCCAGAGCTAAGCACTGTTAACAGTTCGGTGTTTTTCTCATCTTTCATTCCTGTGTATTTATGGTATGGCAAATACAGTTTTAATTTGACACATTATTAGGATTATCATTTATATACTACTTTGTTACCTCTCTACAATTTCCCATGATTGTTTAAAAGGAGAAGAGCTTGAAAAAAAATCGTGTGGTTGTATTTGACATTTCATCATCAACAAGATTTATATGGTGTCTGGCAATCCACGAATGCTGCTTTGATAACAGAGTACATAACTGGAAAGTAAAGACTCCAGAACCAAAACATCCATTGGCAAATGTGATATTCACATGCCCTAGGGGATTAGAGGGCATGTTCCCCTTCTTGCCTTGGTCCTCAAAGCAAGGATTGTAAGTTTTATAATTAGGCAGCAAGACATAATTAACACAAGGATAAATAGTGTGTGACATTTCAGGAAATACTGAAGATAAATAAACTCACTGAAGTGACAGAAATTGATTAAAGGCTTGTTTGGCTCAACTCTCCAATCTAACTGGTAATTTATTGTGTTATTTATAATAGGCCATGCATGTTTTCTACATTTTATTCCACTTGACTAATATTAAGTAAGAAAACATTCCTACCATGTCCATTGCTTCTTCTTTGTCATCTTTGAGAAAGAGAGGAGTTGTGACTGTCATGCCCCTTCTGTGTTTGGTGCCTGAGATCTTTTCATGCAACCTTTTTAAAAAAAAAAAAACACCTGTAAGCCCTAAAGAATCCTCAAATGTCAGTAGGTTACACTGTAGTTTAGTCTGACTTTGAAATCCTGATCAATTCTCCTACCTTAGCATCCTAATTATAGCCATACCACCTGAGAGTGTAGGCATTCACTATCATGCCCAGGTATAAGATGACTAAACCTGGCCCATGTTTTAATAAATAATGTTTTTGTTATTTTCCCTTATCTAAAAGATTTACTTATTTTTATTTTATGTGTTTGAGTGGTTTGCCTGCCTGTCTTTATGTGCAGCACGTGTGTGCCTAAGAATGATGTTGACTCTCCTGGAATGAGAGTTAAAGACAGCTCTAAGGCACCGTGTGGTGCTAGGAGCCAAATCCAAGCCCATGGCAAGAACAGCGAGTGCTCTTGACTGCCAAGCCATCTCTCTAGTACACAGTTCATTATTTTAATTCCACATATTTTCAGAAAAACGATGCCTTTGATGACACTTAGTGAAACCCTATGCTGTTGTTTCAACCAAAACTTTTTAAGTGTCCCCACTGGGCCACCGTCCTCCAGTTTTCTTGTAAAAGGCAGCAGAAATGACCAAAACACAACCAACCGAGCAATGACTTTCATTCTGAAAGTATAATATTTTAGTATGAAAATAAATTCTTATGCCAAAAGTATAATTGGATTAAAATCATATGGAGTAAGCATTCAGCAAACTGCTTGGTTGAATCTTCTGGGATGACTGTGTTCTGGAGAGTGCATTTCAGTTCATCATGTTTAAGGTCAGGCGCCAGTTAAAGGTAGCTGCTAATAGAAAAAAATAATCGTATTTCTAAGTGATGAGAGTGTTTGAGCTACTTTGGAGAAGTATTGAATTACTTAGCTTTATATTGCATAGTTCAAATCAAATTTCAAAAATGTGAATGAAATTCAGTTCTTTAAATTTAGCAATAACAAAATTAATGTCTACTAAGTTTCTTCTGCAGGCCATGTACTGTGTTCTTAACATGTAATTAACATGGCCAAGTTCACGTAACAGAATCCCAAAACCCACTGTGGTAGATGCTCTAGGTCGTTCATTGACTACTGGTGTCATATCCCACTGGAGGTAATAGTGACCTAACAAGAGACACATCAAAGAAGGCCTAATTTTATTTAGTTCCATGCTCTTGAAACTATATGGCATTGCTCTTCATTCATGGTTTGGATGTGGTTTTTAAGATATTTAATTTCTGTACATCAGCCCAGTGAACACTGGCTCTGGTCATGCAGTCCATTCCCAACTGGTCCAGGAGAGGAGTCATAGAGAATACTGCATATTGAGCGATATCCTGACATTACTGAAAGAACCCCTGCTGAAATAGATAGTGTGCAATAGACACTTTACTTATTCAGGGTCCAGTTTGTTCTTAGCTTGTTCATTTATTGGAGAAGTGGTTTGAAGTGGCTTAGCCCATCATTAGATTTGTCACAAAGTTACAGTTTATAAATGCTTCGTTTCTGAAATAAAATCACTGGTATGCTATTTGCGCTGTGTGGGCCTGTCCTCTTATAATGGCCCCATTTTAAAAGTTGGAATGCCCTGTGTTCATGATTGTTGACATCTGGATCCACAAGGCTGCCATAGATATTTCATCACTCTCAACACAGTGCTTCTGCTTCTGTGCCAGAAGAGAATCATTGCACAGACACTTGTTATAGAACTCAGTACTTCACTTTAAGCAATGGAAGCTGTGTGACATCATAAGACTTTGTAAAAGGTGGTTCGTTCTTTTGGGCTCAAGCTTCATTTGTCCTAACAAAGACAAAGTGTATTCCATCTGGAGACAGTTCTGCTGAGAACAGTAGAAACACTGGAGAAAATAAATTGCTAAGAAATTCTCTCGGTTTTCTTGTGTTTCTTAAAGTGCCTTTGTATGAAAGAGAGAGAGGGGGAGAGAGTGAAAGACAGACAGACAGACAGACAGACAGACAGAGAAGAGAGCAACTAGCCAACAATGTTCTTGTAGTGTAAACTAGAACACAACTGAAAGCAAAAGTGAAAAACACTATTAACATCCTTAGAATGATCCTGGATAAACCGGAACCCCTAAGGATGCCTGAGAGGGGGCGTCTCTGACAGCTTGCACCACTCCAACTCCCCCTTTATTCTAACTACTGCAATAGCAAGCCAGTCTGTGCAACCATCTCCTGTTTGCTCTTCTGTGGGTCACCGTGGAACGTCACTTGACACTCTCACACGTACGGCCTGACAATGCAGGGAGCTCGTCTGGCAGCCTTAATGGGTGGATATGGAAGCTGGCATGCTAAATACTCCCACCATCTGATTCTCATCTGGCCACCTTATAGGGAGTTCATGAAAGTCTTCAGAGTATTCCTCAGGCAATGACCTTGAGAATTCATCCCCATGCTGAATTTCTCTTCTGCCCTATTTCAATGTTTCCCGCATGCCACACTTTGTCTCAGGCTCTGCCCTCAGGGGACCTGAGGCTATGCCAACCAGTGTTGGAACAAGATCACTGGTTAGCTGCAATAACGAGTCTCCTATTAGAGGCAGGTGGAGTGAGCATATCTAGCCAGCACTGTTTCAGTTACTAAGGCCCTTACCTGTGCTAGACCGGCATGGTACTCAGGCAGATGGCAATCATTAATTGTGTTCAAGCTGTGGTCTATAAACAAAAGACACAGAAATTTGAGAGGAGTTAACTGGTGTGTACAGACTGCTGGAAACCCCCGAAAACAGAAAATGGCAGTGTTGGGTCAGTCATTTATCTACACTGTAAGGTTTTTAAAAGCTAGTGTCTGGGAAGAAATGTTTCAGAAAGCTCTCTTGGGCAGAGAGCCATGAGATTCTTATATTCAAGGTCAGGAGTCAAACAGGCAACGTAGAGCAGCTCAGGCAACGGCCAGAGGTGGAAAACTCTAGAACAAGGTAGTCAAGGAGAAAGATGAAGAATGCTATTGCGGCCCTGGAGCTGCAAATGCAGCGAATGGTACTTAGATTCATTCTGTTTAGAGATTATGGTTGGCTGCCATCCTGAAGCAGATTCTTGGTAGATAAAGCTGACTAAAGAGCTCAGAACTGAATTAATCTTATTGTTTTATGACAATACTGTGGTCACCAAATCTGTGCAAGTGTCCATCATCCCCCTCAAGTGCAGCTTGGCAGACACTAGCCTTGTGCTGTGACTTGCTCCATTACCTGATGCTGGAGGTAATCTTTCCTCTCTAGCTCATGTAGATTCTGCCTCCAGGACATCACAACTATGGTGTTTGCACCTTTGTTTGGGGCTCAGATTTGGAGGAGACATAAACTAATACAAGATACAAGGGAAGGAGGAAATGGGGAGGGAGAAGGAAAGGGGGGTCAAATCAAGGTAATAAACTGTGATGTGCTATTAAACTGAAGGAATATTTTGGGATATCAGAGCCCAGTTTAGTGCTATGATATTTCTAATAATGAAGATGACACATTTGGGCCACATGTTCCTTGTTAGAGACTCTTTAGCCAGAGGATGGAGCAATTTCAGAGCTGGAAGAATTCTTGGATCTCAGGCGCAGCCTGAAAAGGAAGCTCGGTGTGTATCTATTCTATTCTAATCATCTGATAAAAAAAAGTTTACTGTGTGTCAAACCATCCAGGACTCACCTGAAAAATGTGGACCACTATCTTTGGGTAAAATTACATACTTAATAGTCCTGGAGACAGAAAGACAAGCAAATTAGGTTAAGATAAGGTTAAATGCAGTGAAATTTGTCCTATCGTCAACAGTACAGGAGGTAGGATGTTTCAAAAAAATTTTCAATACTGAGAACTAAACTCTAGGCTTTTTTAAAAAAAAGATTCATTTATCTTATGTGTTTGCATACTTTGCCTGTATGTATTTCTGTGTACTGTGTGCATGTAATGCCTGCAGATGTTAGAAACGAATGTCAAATCCCCTAAAACTGGAGTCATACTAGTTCTCAGCAATCATGTGGGTACAAAGGGATTGAACCTCAGTCCTCTAGAAGAGCAGTCAGTACTAGTAACTACTGAGCAATTTCTTTGGAACTTTAAAATCAGGGCTTTACATATACAAGATAAGGGCTTTACCATGGACTGGGACCTACAGGCTCAGCCCAGAGGTGGAGATACTTTATACTAGAATATTTTGCAGTAGGTAGACTTCTGACAAGCCTTGTAAATGGTTTCCTCATAGAAGAAGAGAACTAACACATCCTACTCAGCTAGCTGGGCATTCTGTTGACTATTTGACAGGCTAAGAGGTGGAGGGAAAGTCCATTGACCTGGGAAGAAACCACAGGCCATTCCTCTGGTTCCTACATCTGCAACTTCCACATGCGGAACTACTCGAGCTGCCTCAACGCTAATTAATATGCCTCATTCCCACCTTTTCCTTTCAATCTCTCCGCTAAGATTTTTTCTACCATAACGCTAGTTTTGACTTGAAAACAGCTTAAAAAGACTGTTTCCTACCTAAAGTCAAAATTAAAATTTTTAGAAGGTATATTAGTTATTTTTTTTTTGTCTGTTGTGGCAAAAATCCTAAAAAATCCCACTCAAGAAAGGAAGGGTGTACTCTGGCTCCTGTCACTCATAGTGGGGAAGGCGCGGCCATGGGGTGTGAGGCAGCTGGTCACATTTTGTCCACAGTCCAAAAGCAAAGAGAGATGCTAAGCTATTTATTTTTATTTTTATTTAATCCAGAGACCCAACACATGGAATGGTACTGCCCAAATCAGGGTGGGTCTTCCCACCTCAAATTAACCATGTCTAGAAACTCCCTGACAGACATGCTCACAAGCTTGTCACCTTAGATCCCATCAGATCCACAGCAGGCAAGGGAGTTGTATAAGTCAGGGTCAATAAAATAAAAAGCAATATTTGTCAACCATCAAAAATCTAAAACATTTTATTCTTAGTGTTTTTATAAGTGATTCATTCATTCATTCATTCAACACACATATTTTAAGTGTCTAGAGCTGTGATGTTCAGTACAGTAGGAAGTAGCCACACATTGCTATCTAAATTTAAGTGAATTAAAATTATACTAAAATAATTAAATTTAGTACCTTAGTCACACTAGCCTCATTTCAACTGCTCAAATAGGCACCACATATGGCCAGCAGCTGCCATGTTGGATGAAGTGAACACAGAAAACTTTCATCCTCAGCAAAACTTCTACCAGACACTTCTGACCATTCTGTCACAGTATTCAGATTCTAGGGGTGCATCATGTGAACAGATAAGGCCCCAATGGTAATTAGTGTAAAAGCCAAACACATCCTATGCAAAAGAACATTAAGAACTCCATTGTGCAGAGCTGAAATACCATGAAGACTCTAATGGGAAGCGTACCGAAGCCAGAGAGAACAGTGGGGAAGAGCAAAAATTCTCACGTTTCTTAACCAGGAAATGGGTCAGAGAATTTGAGGACTATGGGACACCTGCAAGAGAAAACCAGCCAACGGGGGAAGCCACTGTATGCGGAAGCATGCGGAACAGCAAATACATAGCACTGTTTCTTTCTCTTAGCATGCGTCAGAATCACCTGAAAGTTGATGAAATTGACTGCCAAGCCCCACCCCAACCCCCTGACTTCTGGATCCATAGACCTGACAAGGCCCAAGAATCTGCATAGGTAATGCTGATGCACGTGGTCTGGAGACCACGGGCTGAAAACCATGGTGTAGTCCATGAAGAAACGAAAGCTCAAAGAGATGCCATCTCAGGTCTAAGTTTCACAGACAGAGGGAAAAGACAGAAAAGGCAAAGATCGAAAGAGAGAAAAGAGCAAGACTGGAAAGTTCAAGTTTCTCAAACACTTATTGTATTAATTACTTTTGTCTTGATGTGACAAAATACACACTGTAAATGACTTAAAGAAGGAAAGATTTGCTCTAGGTCATAGTTTCAGAGGACTCAGCCTGTGGTTGGTCCCATACACTTGCACAGAGCATCGTGACCATAGAACTGTGTAGAGAAGTGTCTTTACCTTGTGGGAAGCGAGCAACAGGGATAAGAAGGGAAGAGAGTGCCACATGCCCTCAGAGACACTGCTGTGATCCACTTCTTCCATGTGTGCTCCCCCCACAAATTGTCTACTCCTTCCTCATAATTAGCACAACAGCTGAGCACCACATGGTCAACATACACGCCTGAGCGGGCCATATCATGTTCAGACCATAACACATATTACTGTGCTTTTGTTGACAGGAGACAAATGGTAGCAGCATATTTAGAAATGTCTGTTGTGGCTCCAATGAAGGCAAGTAGGAGCTGACCTTTGCCCTCTTCTTGGAATACTTGTTTTCATACAGTTCATTTCAGTGGGGTGGCCTTTCCTCCTATTCTAGTCTGCTTCTCTGTTGCAGAAATAAAACAATGACCAAAGCCAGTGCCAGGAGGAAAGTGTTTGTTTCACCTTGCAATTAACAGTAGGTCATAGAGAGAAGCCAGGAGAGTTGGGTTCAAGGCAGGAACCTGGATGCAGGGAGTGAAGCAGAGACCTTGTAGGAATGATGCTTACTGGCTTGCTCTCCATGTCTTGCTTATCTGTGTTCTCATACCACCTGGGACCACCTGCCCAGGTAGACCTATGCACAGTAGACTAGGTCCTTCTATACCAGACATCAATCCAGACAAATGCCACACAGGTGTACTCACAGGGAAACCTGATGAAGGTAAGTCCTCAGCTGAGGGCCCCTCTTTCCCAGGTGGCTCCAGCTTGTATCAAGTGAAGAAAAACTAACAAACTTCTAGCTTTATTAATAATGGGCATCCTCGATATGAAGTATGTACTTACTATGGCTTTAGACCTCTTGGCCTTTACATTTTTCCTACAGAGAACGCTCACTATACTGCTACTGTGTGTTTAAGGAAACATGCCTTCAAAGGGCTTATTTATCAGTGTCAGAACATTTTGACAGTTTAAACATGAACAACCCCTTCTCTTCTAATCCCTTTTCTAGAAGAGGTGAAAAGAGCACATTAATATGACAATGGGTACGTTGTTACCTCGTGGCTCCACACTTTGCCTGCAGAAGTTGCCCATCCAGTCCCATTGCCACCAATGTTCTCCTTGTATTGGTCTGACTTGAGGACTGTACACTACTGTTTTCAATATCCTAAGAGTAGCTAGGGCTATGTACCCATGACCTAAAAAGTTTTTTTACATCTGCTCTCTCAGGAGGTGGGCAGATGGGGGAAGTTTATTAATGACAATCATTCTGAAACTAGGGCATGCATCCAAGTTACCTGGGGGCTTCTTAAAGCACACCAAGTAGAACTCTACTCTCATAGACCCATTCAGTAGTTCTGAGAAAGGCCTGCAAGTTTGTGTTTCTAGTGAATTCCTGTTTGTTTTTTCCTATACTACAGGCCTTTGGGGCATACTTTGAGAAAATGGGCTTAGCAGATTTAGAAATGCAAGCCAGGAAGGCACCACCAATAGCCTGAGTCCTACAACTAATTGAGCAAGAGAAAGGTCAAATCATGGGTCTTGAGACCGAGTGCTTAGGTTGTTTGCCTTATACCAGGATGCACAGTGTGTGCACCATTGACCGTTCCATCATCTCCACAGCCGTATGTACTCCCTCTGCCCCTTGCCAGATGTCCAGTCTGCATGGTACAGGGATAATGAAGTTCAAGTGTCTCGGGGGGGAGTGACTCCCTACTTCCATGCGTGCCATCGTGACTACTGATTGGGCAGCTGCTCTGCTTCCAGGTGCCTGCTGTGGAGGGACAGTACCTGGATTAAATGCAATAGCAAGTTGGTTGTTGTTGAAGGTGCACAAAACTACACTGAAAGGAACTGAACTGTCTTGCAGAGAGCAAGGAGACTGGGTGCTTTGATCATTGAAAGAAGAAGAAGTTAGAGAGAGGTCAAGGCAATTGTGTGACATGGTTAAACATCCAGAGAAAAGCATGGTACCAGGGTATCTAAAGGTCTTAATGATGTTTAAGCTTTAATTGAAGTTGTTTGTGTTGCTTCAGTAAAAACTTCACCCCTCCTTCCATGGAGCGTATGGACCCAAGGCTGCAGGATTCCTGTAACACAGGGCAGCAATGGGATGTCCAGGAAGAGTCCCAGTGAGGGTTGAGCATAAATGGTGTAGGAAAGACCAGGAGCCTGATTCTCTGCGATGAAAGCCTGCATGTTAAGATGTATGGATAAAGGGGTTTGCTGTGCTTCCATGACAATATTTTCCCTTTATCCTTTTTTCTCTTAAATTTTATTTTGTTTTATCTAGGAGAGGGCATTGCAGAGGCAGAGGGTAGATGCGAGGAGATGGGAGGTAGGTGGAACTGGGATGCATGATGTGAAAGACACAACGAATAAATAAAAAGAAAGTTTAAAAAAACACATACACACCTATAAGAAAGAGCAAGTCATGAGCAGGACTGCATGTCCTGCTTGGGCTAATAGAACCTAGAGCTGAGGATACAGAGGATGGGGAGGCTTTATTTACCATAAAGCAGGCTATCATAAGTAGAGAAAGGGCAGCAGTTCGGTTTTTTGGAGGGGGTGATAATTTGAATGATAATGGCCCCCAAAGGCTCATATTTGACTACTTAGTCCCCAGTTGCTAGAACTGTTTGGAAGGATTAGGACACATGGCCTTGTTGGTGAAGGTGTGTCATTGGGGGCAGGCTTTGAGGCTTCAGAGAACTCATGCCATTTCCAATGTGTTCCCTGCTTCCTCCCTATGGGCTGAGAAGTGAGTTCTCAGATGCTGCTCCAGCCACCAGTCACCATGTCCTCTTCCACCCTGTCATCACAAACTCTAACCTTCAGTGACAGTAATCCCAGTCAAGCTCTTCTTTTTGTAAGTTGCCTTGGCATGCTCTTTTTATTACAACAGGAGGAAAGACGCTAACAAAGGGTGGTTTGGACTTCCCTGGGAGGTCAGGTGTGGACAGTCATCAGGTAGGAGGGCAGACAGTATACAGCACTCTTATTAGAAATCTTTACAGGGCTGATATGCTCACCAACCGATGGGCAAGACGCAAGAGAACAGACTTGATCTAAGCTAGAGAAAGGCTTCTGCTAGTCAATCTTTTGGGCCAGTTAGGAACTACTTTCACAGTGGTCTTGACCATTCTGGGATATAGGGGTAACAAAGGCTAGAAAGGAAGATAGCTAAGGATTTGAAATTAGGTGGTAGATTGTTTCCCCAGCCATTGGGGGCCATATTTTATGCTTTAACCAAGGTAGTGATGAAAGATGCTGATGCAATGTGGGTGCTGGAGTAAGGCGACTCCTACCCTAGCTTTACATACAGAGTGATGTAATGTGGGTTCTGGAGTAAGGCGACTCCTACCCTAGCTTTACATATAGAGTGATGTAATGTGGGTTCTGGAGTAAGGCGACTCCTACCCTAGCTTTACATACAGAGTGATGCAAACTTTAGCAAGCGATTTGATTCTGCCTCTCCTAGGATGCATACCCGATGACTTTAACTGGAAAGAATCTAAGAAAGGAATAATTTTTCCGAGATGTGGGAAGGTGGCTATTGTGAAGTTACTGGAAGTGAACAAGAGAGCCATCATCACCCTTTAGCCAGAAGGTACAGTGGCTAGGAATAGAGTCCAAGGAGATGCTGTGATGTGAGAGGGAACCACTGGAATGGAGGGAATGGAGGGGCATAGCTACTGCCATCAGTGGGCCGGAAGGGAATGAGGAGGAGGTAAACACCTATAAGACTGTAAACCCCAAACAAGTGCTTCTGGGGACCAGTCATCTGGAAATAGGGTGAAGGGTCCCCATCAATGTAGTCACATTAGTAGTGAGAAGACAGCAGACTCAGTATTCCCAGTCGAGCTTCACTTAGCCCCAGTCTTCTCATCTGGAAAGCAGGGATGGTGATAGTAACAGCACTGATCTGTAGACCTGTTGAGAATACAAAGTAATAAAGTGCGTGTAAAGAAAGCTGACTGCAACATGCATCATGCTTTCCCGTGGCTAGCTGTTACTAATATGTTGGAGATAACTTCCATGGGCTTCAGGGACAGAATTTGTGGACTGGATTCCTGACTCAACAAGAAGGTTTTAGAGGCAGAATGAAGCTCCACTCTCAAGGCCAAGTAGATTCCGTGACATATAGTAGTCTACTTGGGCTAGGGGCTGTTCACACGGGTTATACACAACCAAGTCTGATGAATACTCTGCCAAGTCACCCGCTCTTGCTTTGGGTCCTCATTTTTGACCTTGTTGGTATTTAGCATGTTAGGACGCTGGAAGGCTTAGCCTGTTTATGAATATGGCCAGTTTTATTTACAGACCAAAGTTCTCTAAGGTAAGCAGTTCCACAAGGGTAGGAAGCACTTACCTCTCCCCCAGAAAATGACACATTGGTGTGTTTGTGGATAATCTAGGACTGACCAAAGCCACAGACTTGGGGAACAATGGTTTTGAGCTCCCCAGATCAGTCTTTCTCATGTTGGCTAGGGCATCTCCTTCCAGCATCTCCTTCCACCTACAGTGTCTTGGGTCAGCTAGACCCATCCTGGCTGATCACAATTCCAAGTCTCCTTGGACCTAAGATAGACTGATTCAAGCAAGGACCAAGAGACAATGATCCACTCTTTAAAGAAAGGCAGTCTGCAAATAATCCAGATCGAGACAGTCTCTACCCCTCCTCCAGCTCTCCCATACATATTTACTCAGGGCCTTTTATTTCACTTCAGGCAATGTAAGTCTAGTGGGTAGGAGAGTAGGCTTTGGTGGCTCAGGATCTGGCTTCTAAGCCTGGCTTTTACTTAATACACCCCTGGGTGTGTTTAATCTCAGCTCCTTTTTCCTCCTCTGCAAAGTGGGGAGAATTATTATTCCCTCTGCTCCAGAGCTCGGCTGTTGGCAGTTGCGTAGGAGCTGGAAAGGATGTGAGAGGGTAAATTAAACATGGCCAGCCATGCACAGAATGGCTCAGCGCACTTACAGTCAGCTGCTTCACAATGGACTTTTCTATGGTTATAGAAATCCCTATTTTATTTGAGGACTAAATTGGATTTACTTTCCCCCCTTAGTCTTGTTCTTTGCCTATCTCAGACATGGACATGCAGCAGCTGCTGAGCTGCACGCAAGCTCCTGCTGTCTCTGTCAAGCACTGAACTGTGCAGGAAACACAGTTTCAGAGCATCTCTCGTGGCCTCTCTCTCTCTTTACTGGGAAGACATGGAGCTTGAGGCGTCACAAAGCTTTAGAAACCAGGGTACCATGCAGGCAAGGCAGCTGTACCACCTGCAGTTAAAACTCTCGAAGAGCAATTTGCCTCCCAAAGCATTGGGAGCATTAGGCCTCTCGAGAAGCTGAAGAGGGGACCCTGTGGTAACAGGCCCTCAAAGAGTAACCACTATTGAACAGTGCAAAGAGAGTAAGGAGTCACACTATTGTTTATTGATTTTATTGAGCTCTACATTTTTCTCTGCTCCCCTCCCTGCCTCTCCCGTCCTCTCTCCCATGGTGCCCATGCTCCCAACTTATTCAGGAGATCTTGTATTTTTCTACTTCCCATGTAGATTATATCTATGTAAGTCTCTCTTAGTGTCCTCATTGTTGTCTAAGTTCTCTGGGATTGTGGTTTGTAGGCTGGTTTTCTTTGCTTTATGTTTAAAAACCACCTATGAGTGAGTACATGGGATAATTGTCTTTCTGGGTCTGGGTTACCTCACTCAAAATAATGTTTTCTAGCTCCATCCATTTTCCTGCAAAATTCGAGATGTTGTTACTTTTTTTCTGTTGTGTACTCCATTGTGTAAGTGTACCACATTTTCTTTATCCATTCTTTGGCTGAAGGGCATTTAGGTTGTTTCCAGGTTCTGGCTATGACAAAGCTGCTATGAACATAGTTGAGCACATGTCTTTGTGGCATGATTGAGCATCCTTTGGATATATACCTAAAAGTGGAATTACTGGGTCTTGAGGAAGGTTGTTTCCTAATTTTCTGAGAAATTGCCACACTGACATCCAAAGGGGTTGTACCAGCTTGCATTCCCGCCAGCAATGAGGAATGTTCCCTTTACCCCACAACCTCTCCAGCATAAGTTGTCATCAGTGTTTTTGATCTTGGCCATTCTTACAGGTGTAAGATGGAATCTCAGAGTTGTTTTGATTTGCATTTCTCTGATGACTAAGGATGTTGAACATTTCCTTAAGTGTCTTCAAGCCATTTTAGATTCCTCTGTTGAGAGTTCTCTGTTTAGGTCTGTACTCCATTTTTTTAATTATATTATTTGTTCTTTTGATGACCAATTTCTTGAGTTCTTTGTATATTTTGGAGATCAGATCTCTATCTGATGTAGGGTTGGTGAAGATCTTTTCCCATTCTGTAGGGTGTCGTTTTGTCCTGTTGACTGTGTCATTTGCTTTACAGAAGCTTTTCAGGAGGTCCCATTTATTAATTGTTTCTCTCAGTGTTTGTGCTACTGGGGTTCTATTTAGGAAGTGGTCTCCTGTGCCAATGCATTCAAGTGTACTTCCCACTTTCTCTTATATAAGGTTCAGTGAGGCTGGCTTGATGTTGAGGTCTTTGATCCATTTGGACTTGAGTTTGTGCATGGTGATAAATATGGGTCTGTTTTCATTCTTCTACATGTTGATATCCAGTTATACCAGCACCATTTGTTAAATATGCTTTCTTTTTTCCATTTTATATTTTTTGCTTCTTTGTCAAAAATCAGGTGTTCGAAGGTGTGTGGATTAATATTTGGGTCTTCAATTCAGTTCCACTGGTCCTCCTGTCTGTTTTTATGCCAATAATAGGCTGTTTTCAGTACTGTAGCTCTGTAGTAGAGTTTGAAGTCAGGGATTGTGATGCCTCCAGAAGTTCTTTTATTAAACAGGATTGTTTTGGATATCCTGGGGTTTTTGCTTTTCCATATGAAGTTGGGTACCATTCTTTTGAGGTCTGTGACAAATTTTGCTGGGATTTTGATGGACATTGCATTGAATCTGTAGATTGCTTTTGGTAAGATTGATATTTTACTATATTAATTCTGCCTACCCAAGAGCATGGGAGATCTTTCCACTTTCTGGTGTCTTCTTCAATTTCTTTCTTTAAAGATTTAAAGTTCTTGTCATACAAGGCTTCCACTTGTTTGTGCCCTCTCTGGCACAGGTCACTGGCTCAGTCTTGCTTTTGTGGAATTTGCTACATCAGGCCTGCCCTGGCCTATGTCTCTGACTCAGTCCTGTTCCTGTGGAGTTCGCTGCCTCAGGCCTGTTCTGGCCTATGTTGTTGGTCCGTCCTACTCCTGTGAAATTTGTTGCCTCAGGCCTGCTCTCAAGTCACACTTTCTTAGAGGAGAAAAAAGAAAGAGAATATTATGAAGGCAGCGTGCTCACCTGCTATGTACCTGACCTTTGTCAAGGTTCTGAATTCTGAGATAGCTCAGTACAAAGGACCATGTGCACATCCCAAAGTGATATTCTCAAATCACAATGCCCTGGCTTCCTCACAGATATTTATAAACCTCAAAGCACAGAATAGCCTTTCTGAGAGAAGAAGCATATGTCTGCTTTGTCTTATGTAGTCCTAGTTCATGGCTGCTGCCCCTATATACTTATTGATAATGCCTTTTATGCCTCTTCCTCTTAGAAAAGTGACAAATGGTTGCTTTCACATTTAAGGGCCCTGTATTAGTTGATTTTCTTTTTTAACTATGATGAATTAAACCACAGAAGTCACTTAAGAAAGGGAAAGTATGTTGGGGCCCTTTGTTTCGAGTGGTGTACTTCGTAGTAGAGAAAGCCCAAGGCAGAAACATGAGGCAATCTGCTGGTTATAGTGTCTATAATCACACAGGCAGGTTGGAAAGGCAAAGTGGGGGAAGACTAGTGCTTGACTTAGTTTTCTCCAGTTTTACTCAGTCTGAGACCCCAAATTCCTTGCATGTTGCTACCCACATTCAGGGCTTTCTCAAAGAAATGTATCTCCTAGGTGATTCCAAACTCATTCAAGTTTACAGTGAAGATTAGCCACCACAGATCCCAGTGTGAGACTCTGCCATGTAAATGGACCAAAGGTGAAAAAATTCTTGGTGTAAGAAGATCTGTGAGCCTGAGGTTCAGAGGCAGTGGCCATAGAGAAGTCAGGACAGTAAGGTTGACTCTGCCTTCCTTCTGTGGGTGCAGGCTCTGAGCAGTCACACTCAGGGTCGTGCTCAAAGCAACAGCATCCAAAAGACTAAACTGAGAAGCAGAGCTAGGAGAGGCAGGAGAGGGGAGTCCAGCTACTTTCCAGAAAATGGGAGACAATATATGTGCATTGTATTAAGATGTCAAAAAGTCTATTGGGGTGAGGACCATACTTTTCTGGGGATCACATGGGGCTTTGATTTTTCTAGTAGCTAGCATGCTCTCCAGAAACAAGAGTATAAATCACATAAGAAATCAGGCTGGGGTATTTTGACAAGTTCAGGGTCACACATTTGTAATTCTGAATGTTAAAGTCATTTTCATAGCATTACTATCCAGAGAGGCCTGACGATCTCCCTCTTTTCTTCTCTTTGCCTGGCCTCTGCTTCTCACTACTGTTCAAATTGTTCTCTGTGGTTCTCTCTAGCTTTTCTGAGTAAAACATCCCTTACCCAACACAAGAATGCTGGTTCATCAAGGAAGTTGGGAGGCTGAGCAGCTGTGCACACAGCTGTTGTCTAGAAGCCCTTGGCACTGCCCAGCTCTGTTTCTGATGAGCACATGCTATTCAGATGGCATTGCCGAAAACATTTTAGCCACACAAAGCACTCAGAACACCACTCAAATGCTGTTGGCTAGACTGGGGCTCTGGGAGTCATTTTGTCAGGCACAGCAAGACCTAGTACCTAAATTCTGACGACTCAGCATTCCAAAAGCACACTCCATCTTCCCACCTACGTTGAAAAATCTGCTCCCTAAATGCCTCCCCAAGAAATCGAAAGCACTTTCTTTGCCTATGTCTATTGACATGGTGTTTGATCTGGGAGAAAGGATGAAGGGCTATGTGAAAGCGTCACTCTTTGGGATGTCAGAATCTCCTTGGAGGAGTCCTACTTAAGAACTCAGATGATTGACAGGTGGTGGAAGCTAGAGAAAGTACACTTGACATGCAGCAGAAGTCAGTGTCTGTGCAGCAAATGTGTGGTGTGTGTGTGTTGGCAATTGAGACCTTGAAAATCTTTGCAGGTGATACTATACTTTTGTTCTTCAGTTAAATATTTAAGAAAATAATATGAGATAACCCCCAATAGCTTTTGATCTTTTTTGAGCAGAATATCCTATCACTTGATAGCAGGTAAGTTTCAAATTTAATGGGATTTATTTTCTATACTGTGCGATCTTGCTGAATATGATCTTTGAATGCATTTTTCTTTTGAGGTGAGTATTCTGTGAAGAGCCACATCTTGTTTACTTATTGCTGAGGGCAGTCTAAGTTTGGCAGGAATGTAGCCTTCTAAAAGACGGACCAGACAAATTATATATGACATTCTTGCCATGCTCTGTGTTTGCATGCCCTGTAGCCCATTTCCCTATCCTTATAATGTTGGTGTAGAATGAGATCATATTCCCTTAATATTCAAGTTATGAAGCTGTGTAATCCCAGCTGATAGCACAAAAGCAAGATTCTTCCTCATCCTTTTCACTAACGAGCTCAGATTAATTCCCCAAGACACATTTTCTTCATCTCTGAAATAGGTTTAATAGAAATAACTTCTACCACTTAGAGTTGTTGTTCCTATTAGATGAGAAAATACACATGAAAAGCACAGCCCAGTCCTGCTTCATAGGGGGTGATTAAGAACAGTCCCAGTCCCCAAGCATGGTTGGGACAGTTCTGGTTATATGTGCTAAAAGCATAAAAATCAGGACCAGCTTGCTCCACAGGGTACCCTCATGGCCCATGGGCTAGTGTTGTTTTCTTTGGCTTCTGTGTGAGAAGGGAGCTCAAAGACTTTGCAACAGTTATCCAGATAGAGAGAAATATAGGGCAACAGTTATCCAGACAGAGAGAAATGTAGGGCAACCTCTCTTCCTGATCAGCAATCTGTTTCCTCACATCGCTTTGGAGCTGCTATCCAAATGCTACCCCCTTTCAAGAAACTGTCTGAAGAGTTTCCTATGATAGTAGACATATTCTATATCTATATGGTGCTATATGTGGTTACTGAGCACTTGAAACCTGGCTAAGTTGACTGTAGAAATGAGTGAAAGACTTTTATTTCATTTCAATTGCTTTAAACAAATAAGGTAAGATAGCATGTATATGTAATTCCAGCACTTGTGAAGTTGAGGTGAAATGATTGTGAGTTCGAAGCTACCCTGGGTCACATAGCAAGTAATCAATAAAAAAATACCAGAATAGTCTTATATGGCAGTGCATCATTTGAACGATGAAGCCTTAGCTTTCTTAACCTAATATACTCACAAACACACACACATATCATACACACACACCACACACATACACCACACAAACCACACACATACACCACAAACACACCACCCACACATACCATACATACACATACCACACACACACACACACACACACACACACACACACACACACACACACACACACACACACCAGGCATCTATACCCTTATAATTGTTTCTGAGGTACATAGCCATTGGGTGGAAAGGTTGGAAGGGGTTTCTAAACTCATTTATGCTTTGCTTCAAACTAGCCCTCCAGAAAGATGAAAAAAAATCACCTGAAATTCTTCACTCTAGTTCGTCTGGAGCTGGAGCACAGGCTTCACAAAATGCCTGACAGGAGGAAAAAAACAAGAAAGAGCAGTCTACAGTCTACAGATGCTGCAACTGGGCTTGCCCCTGAAGACAGACACCACCAGAACATTTCTTTCTCAATGTCTTCGAGTCACCCTGTCCAGACTCTCCAGGCCAGAAAGAATTCCTTTTACCTTTATTTTTAACATATGCCTTGCTTTCTCTCTCAAGATGCCTGGCAATGAAATTCTGATTATCTTGGTCTCATAGCTCTTAGAATCCAGTTAAAAAAATAACACCATGTACAGTCTATATATTTTCTCTAGGTCTAGACCAAGTCTCAGGAATAGCGTATGTTATTACAATAGGATCCCATTTCATCCTGATAATAGCAAATGAGATAGATATTTATACGAGCCTGGACTGGCGTGTAAGCAGAGTCTGAGACAAAGGCTTATTTCCAGGTGATTATTTGGTAATGGGATTGGAGAAAATGGATTTAAGTAGCGGAGGGAGTAAGGAAAGAAAGCAGCAATGTGTTAGCATTTATCAGCTAGCTGTCTGGGAAAAATAAAAAACAAAAATGAAACCTAAACCTGACTTGTGATTGTACACCTCTTTGTTGTTGAGACAAAGAACCTGACAAAAGCAGCTTCAGGAAGAAAAGTTTGTTCTGTCTCAAGGTTTGTGGGTGCTATGCACAACCGCACAGAAGTCAGGGTTGCAGGAATCTGAGGCAGCTGCTCACACTGTGTCTGCAGCCACGGAGCAGAGAGGTGGACGCCGGTGCTCACACTGTGTCTGCAGCCACGAAGCAGAGAGGTGGACGCTGGTGCTCACACTGTGTCTGCCACTAGTGCTCAGCTCACTCTCACCTTTTTATTCAATCTGGGAATAAAGCCCAGGAAGCAGTGCTGCCCACATTCTGGGTGGTTTTCCCTCTCCAGTTAAACCTCTCTGGAAACGCCCTCACAGACACACCTGCAGGTGTGTTTCCATGGTGATTTCAAAGCCAGGAAGCTGACAATGAAGATGAACAGAGATGCTTGCCTCTTTCTGCCGTACAAATCCTCTCCCGTGCCAATTTCTATCTGGCGTCACTGAATGTGGCATTGAGAAGAGAAGCTTCCTTGAGTCACAACAAGCTGACTCTAAGGTGTCACTGAGAGAAGACCCCATACAAAGATGGAGTAAAAAATTAGCCATTGCTATTGACAAATGGGTTCAATTGTCAAGGCACCTTGAGGAGAGTTTGGAGCAAAAGTAGAAAGATTTGTTTGTCACTTTTCTTTCTGTGTTGGTCAATGATCTTGGGTGCTAGCTTCCTTGTGGTTCTGGGATGAACTGTATGACCGCTGAAGAGATTCCCTGGCATATGACAGCAGCTTTCCCATTCTGGAAATCTTCCTTTTTCTCTTGTGGGAGTGAAATCAGTGATGTCAGTAAACTTAGGTTAGATAGAAAAGAGTTTGTGATAACTCTCCATATAATCTATGTCTTCCTCCCCAACTAGCTACACTTAGCAGCCCATGCTTCACCAAGGTAGCATCTTCTTTAAAATTTGTATATGTGCACAAACGTGTGTGCATGCATGTGCATCAACCTATGAGCACATGGCTTCTCAATAGGACATTAAAAATGGTTATTTCTTGTTCCCTAGGTATGATTGATACTGATATTAAACATATGGTGGATAAGCACGCCATCTTCAGAACACTAAGAAATTCAAATCTCTGCAGCTATACTGTGAGATAAAAAATTTAAATGAGAAATAATGAATACTGAATTCCTTGTATAAAAAGTGAGCTTGGATCATTCTTATAGATAAAGAGACAACAATGTGATTGTTATATCTGTGGCCCTACATCAAGGGCCAGAGCATGCTGATCTCTCTGGTGATGGCAATGTTTCTGGTGTAGCTACTGAAATTTGGGTCACCATTCACTTAAATGCATGGTAACCTACTGTACTCTGCCATGACCCATTACCTTTTTGCCAAGGACTGGCAGGTAATTTAATCAGGACTGCCACTCCCATACACTTTATGTTTTTTTGGTGATGATTACAAGATCTGTGATTTCACCTAGGGGCTGATATGCCATTTGGTGTGTTCTCTTGGCACGCGGGCAGACAGTTTTAAGACATTTCAGTGAGGCCTTCCTATTAAAATGGCCCTTAATCAATGGACCAGAGAAGAAAGTGAAGTTTCTCTTAGCTATTATGAATGTCTACAGGCTTGACAGATATCTCAGTGGTTAATAGTACTTGCTGTTCTATAGAGGATGTGGGTTCATTTCCCAACCTCCATGTCTGGCAGCTCATGGCTTCCTGTGACTCTAGCTCAAGCAGATCCCTTTTATGGCCACCACAGACACGCACCCACACCCATATACTCATAAATAAAAGTCTTTTAAACAGGGAATGCATGCCCAGGTTACATGCTACAAACACTTTATCTTCTAGCATCCTTCATAAAATCCCCGTGTGAAAGATTCAAGTAATGCGGATGTATCTCATGAGGCAGAAACCTACACATTCCTGTTTTCCCAGACTCACTCTGGAAAATGGACACATGAACCTGGGGCAGAGGATGAATCAATAGGAGTTTTATTATACAGATCATACAGTTTGATATTGTTTCTTTTCTTAAGCTATCTTCTTTCACTTAAATCAATGAGTCCTAGGACTCTTACTTGCCCAGATTTGGAAATGAAATCATTCTATCACCATAGTTCACAAGAGGGTCTATCTTCAAACTATTCAATTTCACTGGTTATACAATTCAAATTACTTTTTTGATTGTCTCCACTCTTTGTAACACTGGATCCTGCATGTTTCTACTGTTCTAGGTACCATGTTTTCCACTCCAAGTCCTCATATCCACCTTGCCTTTGACAAGGAATTGGTGTCATTTGCCATTTTCTCAGCTTCATTTGTTCATTGGCTCCCAATTCCATGGCAGATTCCCTCAATTTCAATACCAGCTTTTAGATGATAGGTAACTGAAGCAGATCAGCTGTTTCAGAGCTTCTCCTCACAGTGCATTCTTCATAAGGGGATGTCCTCTAGGCCCTCTTCTGGAATGTTTGTTGGATAGGTTTTCAGATCCCCTAGATTATTTCTGCTCTGCCATGCTCACTTCTGAACCTCCAAGTTTCATCCAACATGTCTTTCCCATTCTCTGTAGGTCATCACTGTCTCTAGACTTCTAAGTAACTTTGTAGCAAACCTGGCTCTGGATATACAGCCAGACCTGAGGAGTATAAATTACAGTAAAGTGCCACGTGAGCTTTTCCTCCCATGTCTTCTGCGTGGAAGTAAGAATTATACCAGGGTAGGAATTTGTGGGGCCTTGAAAAGATGGCAATTGGTTCTACAACTTCCATTTCCTAAGAAGCAGAAACTTCTAACTCCCACCAGAAGGCAAATTTCATATCAAACTAGTGCCAACAATTGGTGGGCAGTGAAGGAAACTGGTTGTTTTTACCATGGACACACGTATCAAGTATCCTTAGGACTCTGGGAAAAGTAAAAATAAAAAGTAGCTATTATCACAAAATGGTCATCTTGACTATTGAGTCCAATTATTTTAATTTTAAAAATTATTTGATAATTTCATACATATGTACAATGTACTTTGATTACCTTCAGCCCTTCCCCTCTCTCAGTATCTTCTCCCCAACACTTCCTCACATACTCATGTCTTCTTTCTCTTTCAGTAACTCATTGAGTCTAAATAGTGCCAGCCACTCAGTCATCTATCAGACCATGGACAGCCTACCAGAAACTACTCATCCATCTGGAGACTCCCAGAAGCCATCAAGTGGTGGTAGCTGCTGAGGAAGGGTGGGTGCTTGTGAGCCCTGCCTCATCCATGCTTTCATCCTGTAACATTGGCTGTAGTTGACCATTGACTCTTCATGTAATATAATCCTTCCTGTGGTTCATGGAGACAGGCTTCCGAGAGCTTTCAAATGACACTGTGTTGATCATAGAAGTCGTCGATCTAAAAGTTATTTACTTTGAAAAAACCCCGAGTGAGTTACTGTTAGCAATTTGCTTATAGTAAATTGCTCTGAATCAGGTGATTAAATTCACATTTCCACAAGCCGCCGAGGAGTTAGATTTTGATGCTGGTCTGTGATGGGGAAGTACTTTCATTACTGCATGGTGGTGATGGTAATTATGGTGGTGGTTGTGATGATGTAGACACTATGTGACAGTCAATGTTCCAAGTCTTTTACACACACGAATTCTATTAAAGTCTCACAACCATTCCTGTTTCTGAGAGACGTGGCTCATTCCCCGTCCTACTCCTCTTTTTCTCCGCTCTCGGAGGGATCACTAGTGAACTGTATAAGATCTATGGGGGTAATTCCTCCATCTGTGCCAACCAGAGAAATCCAGTAACGGCCCACCCTGAAGCTATGTCCGGAATCCTCTAAACCATTCCATCAGATATTTATTCCCATCCCTCATTTGTCTTCCCTCTAGGATCTATATTTATATAGTGTGGACATAAATATGGTGACCTGTACGTGATGAAAGAGTCTCACATATCCAGCCATCCACCTTTGTTCTTCCCCTTGAACCTGAGTGGTATTTAGTGGCTTGTTTCACTAATAAAATGGGGTCACAGTGTTCTCAGATACCTGGAGGCTAAATTCAAAGAAGCCTTACAACTTCCCCTTGGGTTTCCGGGAAGTCATGAGCTGCCGTGCCAGAAATGAGATGATATGTTTTGGTGCTCACAAACAGCCCCAGCTGAACAGAGCCTTCCACCTAACCCCGCCCAGTACCAAATACGTGAGTTAAGTTGTCTTGGTTGGAACATGAGTTTACCGTCGGCTGACTACCATGAAGTGCCATTGACTGAAGGTACACGAAACAGGAAAAGCACCACATAAGTCCTGCTTGATCCCTATCCTCATGAAGCATGAAAACCAATAATGTTTTAATGGAATAATCCATTAACATTTGTAGTGCTTATCACAGGGCAATAGACAACTAGAAAACTCTCAGGATGTGTGGTTGTGGCGGTTGGATGGGGAACCACGGGGTAGTTGGTGTGGTGGAACAGACCAGGCTTTAGAGAGCATAAATGTACATGCCCTGGAGAGTTTCTGCTTTCTGTGTTCAGCCTCCATGGGAAATTACCTCCATGGGAAATCAGAGGTGGAGAGAACACCATGGCATGGCCTCATTACCTCCATGGGAAAGTAGAGGTGACGAGAACACCATGGCGTGGTCCCATTACATCTGGGAAAGCAGAGGTGGAGAAAACACCACGGCGTGGCCCCATTACCTCTGGGAAAGCAAGGGCCTGGGAGAAGTATTCTTATTTATGTGTGACCAAAGATGATAAGACAAAACACCAGGTGTACTTGTATTTGCTCAAGCTAACTGTAAATGTCCCCTCATGTTTTGTTTGCCTTGATAATAAAAACGAGAAGTCCTTTATTTGTACTACTCTTGAGCCATAAGCCTGGAGTCCCCTAGTTTCCCCCCGTGTAGATCTTTGGAGTATATTCTTCCATCCTCAAGACTTAGCCTCCCTGACTACTGGTCAGACTGATGAACAACATTTGCTTTCTTCTACTAACAGCAAACCAGCAGTGGCAAAGCAGGATGGCAGAATACTTCTTTTCCTTATGTTCCTAGAAAACTGTTCCTCTACCTTTTTGGAAAATGGTAAGGTGTACGGGACCCAACTGAAGTAGTGATTTACGTCTGTAATCCATTGTTGTGGAGATAAATAACTCATGGTTTTCAAGTGGCTACACAGGCTCTCTGGGTGCTTAATATATACATTTCTCTTATCCTGCATGGCAGTGCTTGCATAAAGACTCTGGTGTGTACTAGAAACAGAAACTATCTTCATCAGGCAAGAGGAGATTGGAGTAAGAAGACTAGATGCTTTGTGGAGAGCAAGGGGCCTGAGCTTTTCATAGGTCAGAGCTGCACGGCTCATTTGTAGTAGTTACCACAAGGCAATAGACAACTCGAATACCCTGTAAGGGTGGTGTTGGTGGTTGGAGTGGGGAATGGTGGGGTGTCACCTCTCTGGAGGCAGTGGGACCTGGGAGAATGGAGCTGATAAATGACGAGAACTGAAGTCTTATGCAATAGCCAACTTTATTTATAGCTTCAGACAATTTATAGTTAGCGTTAAGAAAGATCACATAAGTGAAGCTCGCACGAGTCCAAGCTGTGTACAATCAGAAGGACAAGCTGCATGCATGTGGTAAAAACACATTTTTCCATAGAGGCCTATAAAGGATGGTTTAAACATTTAATTGAAAAACAACAGCAAGCAATAATGAGTAATCCGTAGTAAACTCAGCCCTATCTGTTGCACCTGGGAAGAGCACAAAAACACATACCAAGAAGAATTCTGTGTTGCGCAGAAACCGAGGTCACAAGACCCTTGTCTTGTTTTCTTGGAGTGTGCTCACAGGCACTTAGAATTCTCCTCACCAGACTCAATTCCTGGACTGTGTTCTGACAGTGGGGTAGCTGTGTAACACACAGGCTGTTTGCATGAATTTTGGGGTCAATTGGTTTAACTTCTCTGTCTTGCTTCACTGAATAAGTTTAACAATGGTCCCGGTGTCCTAGGGTTATTGTGAAGACTAAGTGACTTCGCATAGGCAGGGCATTCTGATCAGTGTTTTGTACTAGGAGAGGCACTAAAAGCTGGTTATCGATGTCATCATTATGCTCCATATCAAAGGCTAACTGTATGATTTTGTCTGTAGTCGTGGCCACTTAGGCTTCCTCACAGCTAGAGCATTCAGGAGGTATGAAGATGGAGAAGACGCAGGCCGGGGTGTGGTGCTCTTTAAACACCTACTGTTACTCCCTTGACTGGGGCTACCGCATGCTTCTGGGAGAAGAAAAAGAAACTAGCGCCCTATGGTGAGAGCCAGGAGCTTGGGACTAGGTGAATCAGCTAAATAAATATCCTGAGCCAATCGCCCCAGTGCTTTCTATGCCTTTCTCTTCCTATGAAATGAGAGTTTGTTAGTCACCTACCTCCCTCTTTGACATAGTGCTTTGGGACTGCCCTTTTTCCTCTTTCTGCTGTTAGAGCAACAGCTACTAGGTTGCAGCATGCCCAGCGAATTATCTCAACATTCTACTGAGAATCTGCTTCTCTCAGTTTGCCTGCTACCTTCTTTGCTCTGGTCATTGTTGTGTCCCATCTGAACCCCCGCTGTAGCCTTCTGAAAGCTCCAAGGTTCTGATCCTTCATAGAGAGTGTGCACAGCAGTTTGTACAAAAAAAAAAAAAAAACCACTGTTCAGAGAAGCTTTATAAAATAATGGGCAGAGTTCAGACTCATCAGTAGTCAGTGCTGAGAACAAGTAGTGCTGAGTGCTCACCTAAGGAAGACATCTATAGCACTTTCTCCAAAGCCAAGAGGACGTTACAGAGGGGAGTAAGATTGTAAGGGAGGGATGATGGGGGAAGAGCGCTGTGAAATGCTGTCCTCTTGATATGGCATGGTCGTAGCAAGCATGAACACAGAGCAGCTGTAGTGACCTAAATAAGACCTACACTCACTCGCCCACAGAGAAACAGGAGGAGGGCTGGTTGGGAAGAAGAAGGGTGTCAGGAGGAGTGGGAATCGGAAAGAGAGGGTAAGGGGTGAGCATGATCACACCACATTGTATACATGCTTGAGATTGTCAAGCATAAAATAAATTAATTGCAAAGCTAATTTAAAACAGTATCCTAAATGAAACACCAATCCCAAGCTTAAAATTTGCAATGGTTTCTTAAAGTTTAGAATAAGCTAAAAATCTGCCTGTGATTTACAGGGTTCTGTGTGTGCCTGCCTCCTGCACCACCTCAGAGGCCACATTTCACTTTGGTTCATTCTCTGAACTCTTTGTCACCATAGGCAGCTTTATGATGTTCTTGGTACCCTCAGGGAGGTGAGCCATCGCAGGGCTCAGTTCTCACCCTGGACACGCCTTCTCAGGGAGGTGATCATCAGTGCTCACCCTAGCCATGCCTTCTCAGGGAGGTGAGCCTTCACAGTGCTCACCCTAGACACGCCTTCTCAGGGAGGTCATCATCACAGTGCCCAGGTTTCACCCTAGACACGCCTTCTCAGGGAGGCGAGCCATCACAGTGCCCAGTTCTCACACCAGACGCGCCCTCTCATCAAGGTTGCCCCGATTGTGGCAGTTGAAATGGTTCTCTTACTCCCCTTTCATCTCAACCTACTATTTATTTTCTTCTTAGCACTTTATCACAGTTTCATCTTCTAAACTTGTTTCCTTTTTGTTTTTCTCCATCAGATTACAACCTCTGTAAATACATTGACTGACTTTTTGTGCCTTATTAACAAGATAAGTTAACGTACCAAGTTCAAGCCCGATTTAGCAGTTCAGGAGGTACATACTGTAATATTTATTACTTAAATACATACAACTTCAATCTAAAAATATTTTGCATCTTTCAGTCATTAACATTCTTTCTCTGTGCCAGTGGACTTCATGTGTCTAAGGGACGCATGAACTTTACAAAAATCAGCATCTCACTTTACATTTGCACTGACTATTTTAAGATCCAGATTTTGAGACAGTCATACAACCACTTTCATTTCCCCTAGTTCCTGTGAGAACTGCAATCATACTTTCATGATCCCTTGCTGGTAGACTTACAGTTTAGTTCCTTGGGGTTATAACAGTGTAATCTAACTTCAGCTACTTTAAAAGGCAAGAAGAAAGTTGATCAGAGGATGCTAAGGCACCTCACAAAACTAGAACTTAGGAAACAACCAGGCTTCTAGGAGAACTCAGCTAGAGATCTGGAAGAGGATAAAGGACCCAGTGCCCACAGCCTTCTCTCTGCTTTCTGGCTGTGCTATAGCTGTGCATTTGCAAACAACCCGCTTTGTTCTCAGTGGACCAGCTTCCTTTGAAGTCACGTGGCATAGTGTGCCAACGATTGGCAATTTAGCTCTAAAGTTCACAATGCTTCAGCTCCAGAATCTTCAAATGTTATTTTCTGAGTCTCCAGCATCCTGGTTGTTTCTACTGACCTAGGGCTTATCTGTAGTCATAGGGGTGGGATCATGTTTTATAATCGTGGTTTTAAGAGCAATCGATGGGCAGAGGAAGACAAAAGGCGACCATGGTGGCTCGAAAAGACAGCACTCTGAGTGTCACACAGTCTCACACAAACACTTGGTTGGCTCAGCTGAGTACTCAGATGTCAAGATGATATGTCTTCAGAAACGCGGCTGCTTCCTGCTCATCTGTTCCCATCGCTTACCCAGTGCTTGTGGCATTACCTGCCTAAAAGGTGGTCTCGCCTAGCCTCAAAAATCAGCCTTCTGTCAAGTAGCGTAGCAGATCCCTGTTAGGTAAGCCAGCTGTTTATACAGTTGCCCGAGGTCCTCACTACCTTTCCTTCTCACTGACTGAGGCTCAGGCTCTCTGTCTTTGGGTGGGGAAAATATGATTTCTCTCAGGTGAGGGCATAGACTCAGAGTTGCTAGTTAAAGGGCTTGAGCCCACAAGGCTAGGTAGTGTTAAAACCTGGCTTAGAAGCTAGCTTCCTCCTTATTAGTGCTGCAATTGACTTTATGCATTTAAGTATCATTATGTTTGAAATTCTGTGATAGTAATAGCTGATAGCTGGAAAATTCTGTAGCTCTAATGCTGGGGAGGGGGGAATGAAAATTCACATCTTTTCTTGGTTAAGAGAATGGTCTGAGCAAATTTAAGGAGGATGCTGGGAAAGGTCCTTCAGTGAAGATAATAAAGAGACGAAAATAATGTGCATTATATTTCCTTTCCCTCACAAATGAAGAGGAGGGTACAGGCCAAGGGAAGGGTAAAGCTGTGGCCTCCTCCTATGGGGCCTCCACATAGCCTCCCAAGGGTTTCAGTTGCACTGGGAAGGGAGTGAAAATTTCAAGCTTACATTGCCAAATAGTACATTACTGCTACCCAAAGGCACTCTGTGCTCTTCCTGTCATTGAATGGAGGAAGATGAGTCCCCTCACAAGAATTCAGTTTACAGATAACATTTTCAGAAATCTTATGTCTCCTTGTTCATGTCTGTGCCCTTCTTGATGCACTAGAATTGAATGGGTTTAGCAGGAGAGTGATTCCTTCTAAAAGGATGGACAATTGCCCCTGGTTATGCAATGGGTCAAATTAACCTGGTGGGTACCCAAATTCCATTGTACACCAAGTTGCTGAAGTCTTAATGTGATACAGAAAATGTTGCTAAGTTTGTCCACTAGAGAACATCTTCTCATGATTTCCGAACACGTGAAAGAGAGCCCAACCATTGTCAGTCACTAGTTCCTCTACAGCATATAGGCAGGAGGAGGGGTCAATATCCACGACATGACTTTGTTCACTGTTTGGTTCAGAGCCTAAACTCTTTAAAATCCAGCATGTTTGAATATGTCTTTTCTTTATGCTTGTAACGTTCACCCATGGGCCATTAATGACACTGAAACTGTATTCTGGAGAGATCCAAGTTGCTTTGAGCTACTCTTTTTCTAGTCACATAACAGGAAAACTGTCCTTTAAAAGTGAATTTTAACTACAATCCAGTAGTTTTAATCCACAGTTGGTTCAACCACTACTACTGCTCAACTTCAGAATATTTACATTAACTCAAGTAACGAAAGAAAAAAGACAAAAAGAGATGTCTCATTCTCATATTAATTGATATCTCTCTCCATGTTCTTATTCTCCAACCCCCAAAGCCAGTAATTTACTTTATGTAGATGAATCTCAGAATTTATATTTATACAATTTTCAGTGGTATTGAAATATACTTGTCAAATAAAATTCATATGTAGTTAGGGTCTATAATGTGATAGTCTGAAATACACACACACACACACACACAGAGAGAGAGAGAGAGAGAGAGAGAGAGAGAGAGAGAGAGAGAGAAGTAATTACCACATCAAGTTAATTAATACATCTCATCGCTTCACAGTTACCTTTTCTGTGGTATTCATCTTATAACTGAAACTATGAATCCTCTGACCAACTCATCCCTACTCCCCCTCCCCAAGCCTAAGCAGCCACCATTCTGTTCTTAACCTTCAGGAACTCAATGAAATGGTTTGTCGCCTTTTGGTATCTGGTTTATTTCACTTGGCATAATGTGACATCCCTCGCATTGTTATAAATAACATGATGATTTTGAAAGAAAAAATAGAACTGAAATCAACTTTGGTTAAGTTCTTGTGCATGGTGGACTTTAGTTTAAAACTACACTTATACACATGCCTATAATCCCAGCAGGGATTACCTTGGGAGGCAGGGGCAGGAGGATTATCCCAAGTTGGAGGTCATTCTGGTTGATGCAGTCAGTTCCATATGTGTGTGTGTGTGTGTGTGTGTGTGTGTGTATGTGTGTGTGTATGTATATATATGATAGATAGGTAGATAAATAGATGAACGAATAAATAGATAAGCACAAAAAGCCACATTAAAACAATAACAAGGGCCAGCAAGATGGCTCAGCAGCCTGATCTCTAGGAACCATATAGTAAAAGGAGAGAACTGACTCTCTATGCTCTTTTTATAAAAGATTTATTTATTTACAATGTATACAGTATTCTGCTTGCATGTATGCCTGCACGCCAAAAGAGGGCACCAGATCTCATTATAGATGGCTGTGAGCCACCATGTGGTTGCAGGGAGTCCTCAGGACCTCTGGAAAAACAGTCAGTGCTCTTAACCTCTGAGCCATCTCTCCAATCCTCTACGTGGTTCTTTTACATTCGCACACATGCTGTGCTGTGGGCAGCCCTCCCACACATGAATAAACAAATGTAATCATGATCTAAAAGCGCAAACATAATAAAAAGATCCCCAAGACTAAGGTTACCCCTCTCCCTTGCTGAAGAATAAAGATGAAAAGCTGAGACCTAAGCTGCCCTTCAGGTAAGTAGAGGCACTCTAGAGGGGTGTTTCATAGTGGGGGGAACTGACTTTGTAGGTTACATTCTTGTTTACCCCCGCACACACACCCCAGATTCATAAGCTAGGGCACTAAGTTCACCAGTTTTAATACATTAAAATCGAGTTGTTTAAAACTGTAGTGGTATTGTGTGGGCCTAAAGTTTAGAATCCAAGAAGTAGAGTTTTACAGTATAAAATTTTAACTTAAACAAGACTGTGGGAGTCCAGTTTACTTTGTTGCAGAGATTATATTATGTTGACATTTTTAGAACTCTGCATATATCTTAATGAGGGTTGTGCTCAGTCTAAATGCCTTTTCTGGCAGAGATGCACTGAGTCTTTCACAGCCTGAATTGGGACACTTTGCCGGTTGTTAATTTTTGTATTGTAGTTGTGAGATGGAAGTAACGTCGAAGCAAGACATTAATGTGCTAACTCATTAACCTGAGTGTGGTCCATCAATGTGAGCAGAGACAACTCTGAAGATGGAATCTAAGTCAGAGTAAGGAATCCTGATGGGGAACTTCCTCTAAGCTGTTAACGTAGCTGAAGGGGGAAATGCCTTTCAGAAGTCAGCATGGGAGTAAGGACAAAAGGAATTCTCCAAGTCCAAGGCCTCGATGCAGTTCCTGTGTCACCCAGAGAGGTGGCCAGGGGCCAAGACATCAGAGTCAGATGCTACAGGCCTGATACTCACACATCTTGTAGCCAGCTCCCCAGGTCTGACTGTGACCTCACCAAGCAGCCTTCTTCCTAATTATAAATTTGGCTTTCTGGAACAGTTTTACCCAATGGGGAGTTGCAACACTGGCCAGATCATTTTGGAATCTTGGCAGATACATTTCTTTTATAAATAATTGGTTTGTAGGCTACTTCCTGTTCTGAATGGGTTTTAATTTATACATCTCTGGTTGGTCCATCATCCTTCCTGGATCCCTTAATTTTGACAGCTATCTCATAGCTGTCCTGGTGACTTCATAGCTCCCTATTAGAATTGAATGATTTTTACTTTCATTCTATGTATGTATGTATGTATGTGTGTGTATTTATATTATGAAGAGAGAGAGAGAGAGAGAGAGAGAGAGAGAGATTTAAGACAGATCGATCTCATAATGACCCAGGCTGGTCTTCGGCATCCCCCTGCTTCAGCATCCCAATTCCTGAGATGACAGGCATGTCAGTCACAGGACTATCTGAACCTGATTCCAGTGGTTTCATCTTCATATTTTTCCTTGTTTGAAGCTTGATTTTTTTGAAAGAGGCAGGATCTTGTTATATTATTATGTAAGCCAAGCTATCCCCCTGCTTCAGCTTCCTGAATGCAGGCTTACAAGTATGTGCCACCATGTCTGAAAATCTTCATTTGTATCTTTTTCAAATACTTGTTTTAATTTTGGTCCACTTTACTCTCCTGAAATGAGTACCTGATGTGATACTTTTGTTGTGGGTCTCAGTGAACATTCTGATGAAAAGAGCAAGCTTGGTATTTCTGATCAAGAACTATGGGCACATATTAGGTTATCCTTTGCAATTTAGTCAAAGGGGCTAGCTCAAAAGCAGGAAAAGATCTTATTGTAGCATTATTTATAATACAAAAAAAATCTTGCACCACTAATAGCTCTCAAAACACATCTAAATAAGTCTTGGCATTTTTCCTAGGCTATTATACAGCTATAAATTAGTTACGAAAATTACATAGCAATGTGGAAACATGAAAGAATGTTTACAAAATGTTCCTTTTTAAGCAGAAAATAGAGAACTCTTGTGTGATTTCTATCACAACTTATGGGAGCTCAACATACAATCTTAATGATCTATAGACCATATAGAACTGTGTAGAAACACTGTTTTGGGAACACCCGTGTGCTTCAATACCTTGCCTTTCCAAGCAAATATTAATGGTACACAATGGCAGGTTTCATTATCACATGTCTACCCAGGCATAAAGGAAATATAAATGTATCTATCCTTCCTAGTCCATATCACACTTCCCCCTCTTCTCTCACTGGTCCTCTTCTTGCCAGTAGTGTCCCCATTATGTCCATGTCTTTTTTTCATCATTATTTTTCTGATGAACATTTGGCTTATATCAGTTAACGTAGTGACTTCTCTTTCATGTTATAATATTAAATGTAATTATTGTGTTTTGCAATAAAAGCAGTCAAGGAAAATTCTAAGATAGCCAGAACACCACCTTTTCAGCTTAATGTTTTCTTTACATTATTTGGCTGTGATGACATTCTAGGATAAACACCTAGTTCTTACTGTTTCCAAAGTCATTACCACAGTATTCTACATATTAAGTGCTGTAGGACTTCCTACGGCCAATAGCCTTTAAGTTACCCGCCCACTTGGGTGTGTCCTCTTATACTATCTGTGCCAACGTAAAGCACAGGGAAGCTCTCTCTTCCTGCTCCGGGATTCAATTGCTGTTTCCTGTTTGAGCAGAGGATGTGATCTGTGAGTCTACCCCTAAATAAATAATCCTTTATTACACTCAATTCTGAGCTAGTGTGGGATTTCTTTTCTAAATTCTATATATTACCTGAGAACATATTTAATGTATGGAACTAATTTTGATTTTTCTAACTATGGGAAGATTAAGATCAATTTTTAACAACTTATCTTATGCTTGAGAGTGTGAAGAGATTTAATTTTTGGCATGTTTCCATGGAGTTTCTCATGTTTAAGCAGTTGCACTGTTCTACAGTTCTAATCCCATGGTCGTCAGTGTGGAGGGTACACCAAAATCTCCTTGAGGGCTTGTGGAAAAACAAGATGGTAGGCTCCTCCCACAGTCATTCACTCTGGAAGTCAGGGGTTTGACCCGAGAGTCTGCATTCTCATCAGTTCCAGTTAATGGCAGTTGTCCTTGGCCAGGGAGCACAAGTTGAGAATTACTGTTCTGTAGAAATGTAGATAGCAATGTAAGAATGGATGTAAAAGAATGAGGGTATGGTACATTTGTAGCAGCACTAGAATTGTGAAGGGTTGGAAGCCATTGGAATGACTGTCAAGAGTTTGTAGAGTTGTGTGATTGCAGCAGGGGAGGGGCTCTCTCCGAAGCATGAAGTCTACATGTGACAACAGCTCTGTGACTTAGTGGAAATGAGGAACCCATATTATGACTTAAATTGAACATATTCGACAATTTTATTTCACTTGCAACGCAGCTTTTGAAAGAGGAGACTGCCTTCAGCTATGCTCCTTAGGGGCTCTGCACTTGTTGAGTTAATTGGAGCAGAGCAAGACAGGGAAGGCAGACTCCGTGGGGAGTCTACCTGAGGTCAGGAGTGATGGTGTCCCCAATAAATTTCTGACAAATGTGCATTTTTTCCCAACAAGGACTCATGATCTCAAGGTCATAAGTCAAAGTCTTTGTCTTTATACAGCTTTCGGCCTTTGTAAAGAGCCAGAATTTAACAACGCATGCCACCAAGATGAGGTCTGATTTCCTCTCCTATCATGTTTTCTTGTTGTTTCCTAAGCTTCAGGCAGAAGAATGGAAGGTAGACTTTGGGCTGCAGCAGCTGTTATACCCAAAGTCGGCCAGCAGAAAACACCTGCCAGTGCGCCCTGGCCTGGTTTCTTGGTGTGTGGTCCACAGTCCACTGCAGTAGAGTCTTCTCACTATCTGTGTAGAATTCTAAAAGAGAGATCCAGGGTTTGAATTTCAAACAGAATCCTGAAATGTTCTATTTACAAGTCCAGCAGTCTGCATGCAGCCTCTCCCAGCCTCCTGTCACTTCCATAACAATCTGTCCGATCACCGTCTTTACTGGCTGGGCTTCCCAGGTACATGGTGTTGCCTTTGCTGCCTGGAAACAGAATGAACAGCTTGCTACTTCAGGACAAGTCCTAACTTCAGATTCTCTAACTTGTCTTCAACTTTTTAAAATTTGTTCTCAATTTTTTTCTTTTTTATTATATTATTATTTAAAACAAACCTTAAATTTAAGTATATTTTGATCACACTCTTTCCCTCCTCCAAGTCCTTCTGAATCCACTCTTCCCCCACCTGTTAAGCTGTAAGTTCTTTCTCAATAGACAAACAAAACCCAATACAACAACAAGCTCCCCCAAACCAAGAAAATGAAATAAAACAGAAAGACCCGGATAAATCCAGACCCCTCTAGCAGGAAGAGGAGAGCTAAAAGAATCTAGGTTAGCCAGGTCAGTGACCCTGTTTCAGGAACTAGCTGAAGATAAAGTTAGATTATAATCTTGAGAATAAACAGGGAGTTACCCCCTTGTGATGATCACTGGTATTTTCGGAATTTTCAATGATCCCTGGTCTCTTCGTAATTTTCCAATGACGCCCTCCCAACCCCCTTTGGATTTCTGGGTTGTGGTTTCTTCCCTTAAAAACCCCTTCTCCCAGCTACTTGGGGTCGAACTCCTCCCCTGTGTGGGCTATGAGTCTTGACCCCAGTGCTGGTACTTGTCAATAAACCTCCTGGGAAGCATTAAGGGCTAGAACTCTCTCTGCATTAAGGGCTAGAACTCTCTCTGCAATAAGGGCTAGAAGTGAAGCTGCTGGACATAGGTGGACAGGCATCAAGGTCACCAACTTCTGCACCTAGACAGTTGAAAACTGGCAGGCTGACCCCTGCTGTGAAAGTCACATGACCCATTTCTGCTTGATGATACCAGGCTTGTTTTTCTGCCTTCTAGGAATCTCTACCACAGAACCTGCTATGGAGCCTACCGTTCTTTATTCTTTTTCCTTCAATGAGGCTCCAGCCCCAGGGGTTACTGTGAAAAACTGTTGCTGAGCTGAAGAAATGTATGAACTGCTCTAAAGGACAGCTGTGGCCCCGTGTGTGTACTCAGCTTGGTCTGTGTTTGCTGGTCAATCTTGCCCCCCCCCCCACCTTGGGCAATTGGTGAGAGAACCAGCAAGTCATATCTGTAGAGCAAAAGAAATCAGAAGCCCCAGAGGGGCTGAAAAAAATCCATGCAGCTTCACCATCAAGGCTAGGAGTTCAGGCTGATTTCTTGCCTGGGAAGAGATCAGAACTTCTAGAGATCATCCACCACTCATCAGAAATGGTTCAAGGAAAGAGAACCGTGTAAGCAAAGAGAAGGCTTACAGCAAGCCTCCTACCTGTTTTGATATTGTAGTCTCCTGGATTACTAGGACCACGATCCCATTCCCAGCAGCCTGGCCAATGCTCTCTTTTCCTACTTCCTTATTTAGTAGAGAAGAGGCCCTGTCCTGTTTGTCTGTTCTTTCAGTTTCCAGCATTCAGCCAATTGCAGGTCTGGTGCCCTTTAAATATTTATGAAGCAGGAGGATGGATGAACCTGAGGTTTGAAACACTCACTGCCTGGAAGTTGCATCTGCAGGAGGAAGGGCAGGGAGGAGCAAGGCCAGTGGAAAGGGAGGAGCTTACAGTATTTCTCCTGGGAGACATCCCAGCATGGAAGTTTCCTCTGCACAAAGAAGAACATCTAAGCAATTGCCAAGCCCCTTATTGCTGTAATCAGTAACTTATGTAACTGGCCTCTCAGCCGTCTGGGCTGATGTTTGCAACTGTGCACACTGAGGGCTTGTTCCAGGGAGTGTCCTCTACCCACCACAGAATACAGGATATCATGGAGGGGGCTGAAAGATCTTAGAAAAGAGGTTCCCTTTCCTAATTTAGGTGAAGAATCTGGGCTACAGCTGTTCCATCCTATTCTTTCTTAAAGGTCAACTCAAGCTTAGATCCCTCCTCAGGACCAGCCAGAGAGAATCAGACTACAGACTTTTGAGATGATGCCCACTTGATCCTATACCTACACCTTTCAACAAGTCATTAAAACTACTATCTTTTGCTGGCCCCAGCTTTGGGTTCATTTAAAGTTTTGTTTTATTTTTTTCTCTAACCATACAAAGGCAATTTGTCTTCATTTTGGAGAATCTTGAAATGCAAGGATATAAATCAAAAAATAAAAAAGTTTTAAAATCGCAAGTAAAAATATAGTTGCACAGAGCACTGACTTTGGCTTAAATAGGCCAGAGTTGGAATTCCAGCTGTGCGACCTTGAACAAGCATGTCAAATCATTGACTCCTTTATTTAGCTCTTCCCTCACAAGTGTTTCTTAACCACCTTTCCCGTGCTGGGAATTGGGTAGTTCAAGTCTCAAAGAATTTACATCTGAACAGAATTCTCACCCTGTGCAAGATGATAAGAACACCATGAAGTGTTATGCCCAGTCTGTGAGGACCCCAAAAGACCACCCGGAAGAACCGAGTCACCAAAATGCAAAAGCAAGGTTTATTGTGTGCACATTACAAGCCTGCAGGGACCTCATCAATGTAGCAGCGAGAGGAGGTACCCTGCCCTTCTAGGTAAAAACCAGAAAAGTTACATTAACAGGGTACGGGGTGACAGGTTTAATCCTGATTGGCTGACTTTTGTCTAGGGGTGTCCTGGTGAAAGGAGAAGGTACTGGCAGGTGATTGTATCTACAATGGTTGGAATGTTAGGAATTTCCTTTGCACCTATTCCTTCCTGGGTGGTGCCTGGGTAGTCTCAGTTTGTGGTCTTTCTCAGAAGCAGGTATTGCCTTAGGGTAAACTACTGAGACTCAGGCCTCTATTGAGCTTGTCCTGGCTGGGTCCTATAGAAGGAAATCCTCAGGGACAATGCGAACAGAAACAGAACTGACCAGTCTTCTCTGGCAAGGGAGGGCTGAGGCTTAAAAAAACACAAAAGAAGGAATGAGCAGAATGTGTGGAAGCATTTAAAGTGGAGTAAGAAATATGAGCCATTGTCCTGGAGCTGAGCACAAAGGTCAAAGGAGCATGTTGGAAATAGAGGCTGGGACGGCAGGGAGCTGATAACACTGGGAATTAAAGGCATAGCAGCAATTAGCACTAGACCATTTTAAGAAGTTGAAATCCAATCAGTTTTCTTGTTTTCAAATGGTGGTGTAGGGATGATAACAAAGAAGCTATTCTGGAATGGAGGAAAGCATGGAAGAGAGGAAAGGATCAAGTAGGAATTGCTCTCTGTCTCCTAGAGCAGACAGATTGGACTAGCTTACTCCCTGGCTCTTCTCTGTTCTTAGCCCAGCATCTCAGCTAACCAGAGTTTTTTTCTCTACTCCTCCGGATGTCCTCAGTGCTCTGCTGAGACTCTGTATCTCCCGACAAGCCAATGAATTATTAAAAATAGTTTGTTTTCCAAGAGATGGTTTTTCATCTCTGCAGATGTCCGTAGGGTATAAGAAGCAAGGCTGGCTGGTGCCCATAGCTTACTAAGTTCTTGGGTCCAAATCAAATGATAGCAGCCTTAAATTTACATCCCTCTGCCTCTGAGCAAGGCCTCTGAGCAAGTGGAGAGGGTAGGTTGGCAGCCTACCTGGTTAGTAACTCACAATGAATCAAAGCCTGCCCTGGGGACTGGTAGCAGCACTGTGTCCCCAGTCTGGCCCCTCTGGCAGTTGCTGTGAAAACTCTACTCTTCACACTTGGCCAGAATCATGCAGTGAGGCCAGGGTGTTTTCTCTGGAGACCCAGGTCATCTATACACTCATACAAGGTGAAGCCACTACAAGTGCTGGAGAGAGACTGTGTTCATACCATTAACCTTCATAGAGACCTAGACCATTGCCTTAATGCCTCATTCAACCCACAAGTTTCTGCGCCCATCTGCTTCTGGTTTTTTATTTGTTTTGAATGTTCTGCCTATTGATGGGGCGGATAGATCATATAATATAGGAGAGGCTAGGTCTTCAAGTACCTCTAGAGATCACTAAAATCCTGATGTTAATTCGTGAGTCTTTACTACTTCCTAAGTGGGATGCTGGCAGGGCAACCAAAGATCTATTGATTCTACTGGATTTGTTATTCTTTTTAATTGAGCATTTTAAAATTAAAATAAAAGTGCATCATTTCCTTCTATTCCATTTCTTTTTTTAACTCCTCAGTGTTCCTACATCTTGTTATTGTCACACACACACACACACACACACACACAAATACAACCTAATGAATCTGTTCAGCATTGCTTGCATGTACATGATTTTAGGGATGACCACTAGTATTGGATAGCCAATTATAGGGCTCATTTCTGGGGAAAAACTGTTTTATTTTTCTAAGAGTGAGGCCCCAAGAGATTTCCACCTTCCATGTTACCATAGCTATTGATATTGTCAGTGTCCAAATCTTGTTTAGGCAGACATACGGTTGAGTATGTAATTGCTAGGTGATACAATCTCAGGGCAGATTGTCCCCTCTTTTGTGATTTTCCATGAGCCTTAGGTGAGAAGTTGTGTTTGTATATATATGCATTAGGTCTGGGAAACCCAGGATCAGTTTTTCTCTGCATTTTGACTAGTTGTGGTTTTCTATAATGGTCCCTGTTGCATGGAGAAGTTTCTTTGGTGAGTGTTGGGAGCTATGGTATAAGGCTGAGTATTTAGAATGCAGTTAGAAATTCTTCTGATTTAGTAACATGTCGGTGCTCTAATTTTCTCTAAAGTATATGACCTCCACTACTCCTAGAGGAGTTAGGTAGGTTTCCAGGACCAAGCATGATTGTCCTGTTGTTGAGCATGACTTAAGTCCAATTAGAGAGCCATTGGTTACCACCAAGATATGAGCACCATTATTGTACCATTAGAGAGCTGTCTTCCTACTCTGGTCACTGTTGTGATCCATAGGACCCATGGCTAGGTAGGACTATTGGCTACTTCTCTCCCTTGGCAGTTTGCACAGTGCCTCCTTGGACTGTGAAAGTTCATTCTCAGGGAAAAGGCTCTGAGGTTAAAGCCAACTCAGACTCTTGGAGTCCTGTGTCCGAAGTTCATAGTGTCTTCAGAAATAGAGACTTATTTCAACCTCTGGGAGGGAACCAAGGGCAACAGCAGTAGCTTATGATGTTTTAGGGATTTCCTAGACACCCCAGATTCATAACTGAAATGGAGTTTCTCAACGATTTTGCAAACTAAACAGCTTACACAAGATTAATGGCCTGAGATCAATTGTCCTGTCAACCTTCCATGCTTCCTTGACTTTTAAGGGAACAAACATATATAGAAACACTAACCTGCCTGGATGCTTCACTGCCTGAAGGAATGCCTCAATTTCTTGGGAACTGAAAGGCACACAGTTGCCCTGGGAGCCATGGATACTAACCTGAGAAACCAATGACAAATGCTTCTCAATGAGACTAGGCCAGGCAACTTCATGATTTCTCGAAAGGTGGGGGATAAATGGATTAAGTGGAGACCAGTAACTTTGAAGGTCACACTTGGCACCCAGATCCTTCCTCTCTGTCTGTTGCCTGGCCACCATGAGATGAAGAACCTTACTTGCTATATGCTTCTGCCGCCATGATTTCTACTCAAGCCACCCCAGACTGGATGCAATGAATACCAGGAGCAAAACGAATCCTTCCATTAGTTGATTTTGCTGAGTCACAGTGGTGGCAAAGCCAAGTCATGAAACAGACACTTCTGAACCACTTAGACTGAGGAGAAGTTTTGTGCGTATATTTTGTAGCTTAAACATGTTATTTAAACTCTTGAAACCTGTTTCCTCTTCTATAACCCATGCTGTCACCTTCCTCGGACTGTGCTGTTTGGGGTAGCAAAAGAGACAATGCTGGAATAGTGAATTCCCACACTTTTGAGTATTCGTATGCTATCTTTATGACCTTTTTGCCTGTGTGTAAAAGTTGCAAGTTGATTTAATGTTACTATCATGGGTAAAAAGATATAAATAGACAGTAGTAAAAATTAATAATTCTTATATAAAAATGCATACTGTCAAAAGATCTAGCTCAACAACTAACAGAACATGTACATAAACATTCAATCCTGTTTGTTCAGTACATAGGTCAAAGCTCACCACCCCAAACAGTTCTTTTCTCCCCGTCTTTTCTTTTTATCCCTTAAAGAGATTGTTTTTACTCCTTAAGCCTGTTTGGAAGCACTTATGTATCCAATTCTTGTCAGTCTTTTTCTGTGGTGGTTAGACCCTCCAGGGAACGCCTGTTTTGTATACCTGGATGATGTAGTATGTAGGACATTGACTGCTACCTAGGGCTTGGCTGCTCGCTGCTATTCTGGCCCTCTTGACTCACCCAGACTTTCTGAATATTGTGCACTGAGCAGCTACCCAAAGAGTCCAGTCTCATGCATTGCTTTTTCAAAAGTCATCTCAATGCTTTAAATAACACATAGAGGAATAGTCTATCAAGTCATGCTCTGATTTTACAAACTTGGTTTTTCATTACTGAGTTTAAAATTATTATTATTATTTTATGCACACAGGAGTATGTGTATGTATCTGTGTGCATGTGTGCAATGTGCCTGTTTACACACCAGTGCACATGTGTGTATGCAGGTGTACTTTGGTGTATTTTGTGTGCATATGTGCTTGAGTGCACGCATGCATAGGACAGCTGACAACTATAGGTTTCATCCTCAGCAAGGCTAGCCACCTTCTATGAACAGTCTCTCATTGGTCATGACTTCACAAATGAGACCAGACTGACTTGTTGGTGAGCTGCAGTAATCTTCCTGTTTCCACTTCTCTAAGTATTGGGGCTAAAAGTATACCACCACAGCAGGCTTTTTTACATAAGTTATAAGGGACCGAACTCAGGTTCTGGTGTTTGCAAGCCAAGCATTTTACTAAGCTATCTCCCCAGTTCAAGTTTTTATTATTAATTTATTTATAATAACGTTCTCTTGCTGGTGAGCAGTTATGTGAGGTTTGATTAATCTATGGAGTCTTGCAATGACCTCACAGCAAAGGGCCAGAGCAGCATGGCAGTCCCTCTCTCTGGTCTCTCCTAGTGCCTGCTCATCAAGCCCCACTTTCCTCTAGCCTCTGACAGCTGCCAATTTGTTTTTCATCCCTTTAGTTCCATATTTTCTAGTATCTTATATAAATGGAATCATTTTTACTCTGCCTTCTCCCACTTTTCTGTTTGTTGCGGATTAAATGTGTAGTTATATGACTGTTTCACATCATCATCCATTTGCCAACAGAAGAATGTTCCTTCTTCAAGACAGTGTCTCACTAGGTAACCCTGTGCATGCAGCCTCAAATTTGTGACTCTTCTGCCTCAGACTCTTGAATGCTGGGATTGCAGGCTTATGCTACCATGCCTGCCTCCAACTGGAGGATAGCCATATTATTTGTAAATTGTGGTGTTTATTCAGGCTCTGTAGACATTCATGTAAAGATAGTTTTCCATTTCACGTGGATAACCCAGGGGTGACTTTGCTGGTGATATGTTAACGTTGGCTCGGTTTATAGGAAATCACCAGCCTGGTTCTCACAGTGGCTACACCATTTCACAATCTCAACAAGAGCAAGTGAGAATGTCAATCCTCCAGCATTCTCATCAACACTTTCCACTGTCAATTTTGTGATTGAAATTTTAGGCATTTGAGTCATGTACAGCAAAATATCATGTTTCTTTTAAAAATTGAAATCTAATTCACAAGCTATAAATTCACCCTTGAAAGCACACTGTTCAATGGCTTTTACTATATTCACAAAACCATAATCTCAATTTGGGACATTTACTCCCACTAGAAAGAAGTCACACCAGCAGTTTCTTCCTGTTCTCACCACCCCCAGTTCCTAATCTCGAGATTCCCATGGGTTAGTCTTTCCTGGACGTATTTATAAGTGTGCATATGTATATCTTTTGTGACTGACTGTTCAGTGCACAGGTTTTCAAGGCTCATCCCTGTTGTTCCATTCACTGTTATGACAGAATAATACAATAAAAATCTGGTTTTAGTTTTTAGTGTTCTATAAAATTACAGCAAACACTGAGTTAGAAAATACAGCATCATTATTTTTAGGGAAAATATGTCTGTGTTATAAACTGAATATAAGTTGCTCTTCATAGATTTCTGTGTTTAAACACTTGCTCCCCAACCGATGGAGCTGTTTGAAAGACTTTAGAACCTTTAGAAGGTGGAGCCTCGCTAGAAGAAGTGGATCACTAGAGTCAGGCCCTGAGGTTTTATAGCCAACCCCACTTCCTGTTCATTTTCTGTTTCCTAACTGTAGACATAGTGTTCTGAGTCTTTTCTGCCTTCATCCTTCCCTCCCATGATGAAGTGCATCCCTTCAAACCATAAAGCAATCTCGAAACCAAATAAATCCCACCTATCATCAGAAATATAGTCACAGCAATACAGTACATGGAAAGAATAATCAATCTAGTACATGAAAACCATGCCTCATAAGGTAATAATCTTAGATTCTGTAAATGGCTCATCCTGGTAGAATCTGTTTTATTGCTTATACAAAAGAGGAAATTATGCTAAGAGGTATTACATGACTGAGATGACCCCACTAACAGGTGCCAGAACTGGGGTTCCATTGACCTCTGCAAACACAGTTTGCGGTACCTTGTGTTGTTCACTGGCCATCACTGTATGGGACCAGATGAAGGCCATGTATCACCTTTTCCACTATTACCTGGAAGTGTGTACATTGGGGGACTCAGATTCTTCACTGTTCTGCACAAGTCAATGGATGACCAAGAAAGTGACATGAATATTGATAAGTAAATTTTCAAGAGTAGGTAGATTTATAAATATGGAATCTTTCAATGACGAAGACCAACTTTATATCATCTTGCTTTTTAAATGTAATATCTCAGTTATCTCAGGTTGGCATGGAATTCGTCATGTAGCTGAGGATGCTCTCGAGCTCCTGATCCTACTATGTGCTGAAATTACAGGCAAGCACCAGCATGTCTATGCTTCACTCTGATTTAATTGAGTGTGTGTGTATGTGTGTGCACATATGCCAGCAACATGTATGCACCAAATTTAGGAATATTTTCTGCACATACCTCTTCTTCAGGAACTCAAGAGATAGAAACATTGATATTTATGATAGCACCATGGGCCTGTAAGGCTCTTAAATTTTTGCTCAATATTAGATCTGTTCTTCTGATTAGATGTTTTCCAGTCATTTGTTTTTTAAGTTTATTGACCTTTTCCTCCGCATCTCTATTTTGATATTGAACCCATCACTGAGTATTAAATTTTCAGATACTGACAATATATTTTCAGGCCCAAACTTTCTATTTAAAAACAATTTTTCCTCTGCTGAGACTAGCTACCTTTGCATTCATTACATAATGCTTTCCTTGACCTCATGGGGGTAATAGCTAAGCTGTTCTTGTATCTTTATCTGGTTATCTCAATATCTGAATCATCTCAGTGTGGTATCTGATTACTGTCTTGTCTCTTGAGAATTGATCATATTTTCTTTACTCATTTTATTTTGAATAATGTGAACTCTGATTCAAACTCTTAACTATCTTGTTTGGGTCTCTGTACACCAGTTACCTGCATGTTGGGGGAAATAGTTTATATCAGGATTTTGCTCATAACAACTTGAATCCTTTATTCTTCTCTGAGTTTCTCATATTTCATATTTTATGTAAATGTTGTAAAGGAATGAGCTTGAACCTTTGTTGTCCATAAATAGACTGGGGGATCTCCTCCTCCTGGTTTCTCTGGGTTCTAGTCATCTCTTTCCATTTTAACTGGCCAGAAGGGTGGGGATATCTATTTTCTGTTCTGCTTTTGCAGTACACTTTATTGTGATTGAGAAGGAAAAATACACAAGAAGGAGAACGTTACTCATTGCACAAGAAGGGGATTTCACTCAGATTCTTTGCATAGCCTGGCTTTCTGATTTTACTTCTAAGAGACAGACTTCCCCTTGGAATTTTTAGAACCTTTGACAAGACTACCATCACTACACAGTGAACCTCTAGAGGATGGGAAATAAAAAGAACTCAGAAGATAGGCACTATTGGAGGGAGGTCGCTTGTTCTTCCCAGCTGCCTGGCTAGCTTACACACAAAATAATCATACAGAAACTGTATTATTCAAATCACTGCTTGGCCCATTAGCTCTAGTTTCTTATTGGCTAACTCTTACATCTTAATTTAACCCATTTCTATTAATCTGTATATCACCACAAGGTTGTGGCCTACCAACAAACTTTCAGCATGTCTATCTCTGGCGGCTCCATGGCATCTCCCTACACCTTCCTTCTCCCAGAATTCAGGCCAGTTTTCTCCACCTACTGAAGTTCTGCCCTATCAACAGACCAAGGCAGTTTCTTTATTCATTAACCAATAAGAGCAACACATAGACAGAAGAACCTCCCACACCAAAGCACTCTCCCACACATATCACCTCTGCTCAGGAAAATAGATTTCTTTCAGGGCTTTTGCTTCCAGAACTTGATCTTCAGCTTAGCCCAAACAGATCATCCCTCCCTTAAGTTGTTTATGTCAGGTATTTATTACAGAAACTGGAAGAGAAAATAGGGCAGCATATAAAATGCTCAGAAAAGTTAAATACTGTATCATTGATGGGTATTCATGATTTTTTTCTGGGTACAGTTATATAGTCTCAGTTATTCATAAGGCAGCCTAGCAGTGAAGGACCAGACTAGGAACATAGTGAGCTGTGCCCTCAAAGAGAAAACAGATCTTTTTCCTTTCTATTTTTCCTATGTTTCTCAATTTTCTGGGCTTGACATATGAAGAATTTCAACAAAGCCTGCCCCTGGTTATAAACCTCTAGATCTTTCTTTGCATTTCAGCCTCCCTTGCTGTTCCATGCTCACATGACCTGATTCTGGGCAATGGAAATGCTTTTGGCAATGATTTTAGCTGCTCCTTAAATTTATCAACTTAGCCATCCTACCATTGCTTTCCTCATATGATAACCTTGGAGACCACCAATGCTAGCAGGGTTAGCTACATGGTAGAAAAGAGGTACTCACACTGTATCATGCTGTGCATTGGGTAATAAGCCTCTACTGTGCAGGGTTGTTGTAGAAACCAGCATTGGCTACCCAGACTGCCATAACAGTGTGAATAGAAATGACCATTGTACAACAGCGGAAAACAGGATTTCTTTTTTGGAATTTTTTTTATTGCTTTATAAATAATACCATTCAAAATTTCCACTTTCTCCCCTCCTCCCATTTCCCTCCTGCTCCCTCCTCACCCTCCAGTCCTAAGAGAGGGCAGGGTACCCTGCCCTGTGGGAAGTCCAAGGCCCTCCCCCCTCCATCCAGGCCTAGGAAGGTGTGCATCCAAACAGACTAGGATCCCAAAAAGCCAGTACACACAGTAGAATCAAATCCCAGTGCCATTATCATTGGCTTCTCAGTCAGCCCCCATTATCAGCCACATTCAGAGAGTCCGGTTTGACCACATGCTCATTCAGTCCCAGTCCAGCTGACTGAATGGTGAGTCCAGCTGAATGGTGAGCTCCCATTAGATCAGTCACACTGTCTCAGTGGGTGAACCAACCTTTCACGGTCCTGACTTCCTTGCTCATCTTCTCTCTCCTTCTGCTCTTCAACTGGACCTTGGGAGCTCAGTCCAATGCTCCGATGTGGGTCTCTGTCTCTATCTCCATCCATCGCCGGACGAAGGCTCTATGGTGATATTCAAGATATTCATCACTGTGGTTATGGGACAAGACCAGTTCAGGCACCCTCTCCTCTACTGCCCAAGGACCCAGCTGGGGACATCCCTGTGGACACCTGGGAACCCCTCTAGAGCCAAGTCTCTTGCCAACCTTAAAATGGCTCCCTTAATTAAGATATCTTCTTCCCTGCTCCCAAATCTGCCCTTCCTCCATCTCAACCATCCCACTCCCCCAAGCTCTCCCCAATCCTTCCCTTCTCCCTTCTCTCTCCCCCTCTCTCCTTCCCCCCACCCCACCCCTACCCCCATGCTCCTAACTTTTGCCTAACAATCTTGTCTGCTTCCAGTTTCCAGGAGGATCTATATATGTTTTTCTTTGGATTCACCTTATTATTTAGCTTCTCTAGGATCGTGAATTATAGGCTCAATGTCTTTTGTTTATGGCTAGAATCCACTAATGAGTGAGTACTTACCAAATTCATCTTTTTGGGTCTGGGTTATCTACTCAGGATAGTGGAAAACAGGATTTCATACACATATTGCAAGAGCTTAGTAAAATTTCAGTAAACTTCCTTTGTTTGGATGCCAATGGGTCAGAAATACTTTGTAAAAATAAAATATTACATCAAATCAGGATCTTTTAATTATGAGACACTAACTTGTCAACTTATAGAAATAAGCACAGTTGTCAAATGTCCTCATTATTATGGCTAGGAAGCTAATCTAACTGCTTTGGAAAGTCCCAAAGGAGTCCAAACTGCCAAACAAAGGCTTCCTTGTTGATATTTCTCATCAGCAAATTGATCTGCCCGGCTGCTGTGGCAAACTGATGATAACAGTGATGCCAAGAACCTCAGGGTTGAGACACTGTAACACCATTTGTCAGTTGTGAACATCTGGACTATGCATTTTGCTTCTGGGACCTCTGGTTTTCACACCTGTAAAAGGTGGCAGGAAGCAGCTGCCTGTGAGTCATGACTTGTGCTGCAATGGGACTGCATCCCCATTTGCGCGGCAGCCTTTTTCTGCTGAAATGCGGTTTAGAAATAGTAACTTTGTGAGGCAGAGCTGTGGCTTCCCTGGAAATTCTCCAAGACACAGCCCTTTCAGAGGCCTGGCCACCTTAGCTGGAAGGGGTGTCATGAAAGCCTTGCAATGTACAGTTCTGGAAGGTTAATGATGACCATAAGATCAGACAACTACAATCAGGAAGACAAGGTGAGGGAAATGCAAACAGTAGAGCAGGAAAAACAGCGAACTCTACTCTTTATTAGATGTTGGTGGATGGATACTCATGTGTTCCTGGCTTTCCAGACCCAAAATAATTACACAGAAACTGTATTAATTAAATCACTGCTTGGCCAATAACTTAAGCCTCTTTCTAGCTGGCTCTTATATCTTAAATTAACCCATTTCTATTAATCCGTGCTTCACAACAAGGCTCATAGTTTACTGGTAAATTTCCTGGATATCTGTCTCCTTCAGCAGCGGCTACATGATGTCCCTGATTCTGCCTATTCTCTATATCTCTTTTCCAGCCTGGCTGTATTCTGCACTGCTATAGGCCCAAGCAGCTTCTTTATTAACCAGTGGTATACAGAAGGGAATCCCAAATCACCTCCCGTTTTCTGTGTAAATAAAAAGGAATATTTTAACTTTAACATAGTAAAATTACATAGAACAAAACAGGTATCAAGCAAGAATTACAGTTACAACATTGATATCTACTTTATCTTTTATCATAACTAAGGAAAACTATAATTATAACTATCTATTCTTCAACTCCATCAAAGACTCTAGAAGGATATAATATTCCCTAAGTAAACAGGAAGTGCATTGTAAACAACTTCCAAAACTCTAGAATTGACAGAGACATCTCGCTGCCTGGACAGTCACACAAAGTTTATCTGCAATATTGGGGCACCCATCTTCAGCCTACATTCCCATAGTATCCAGAAGGCTTTTCCACAAAGCAGGAAATTTCAAAGACAGTTCTGCCTATATTAGCAGTCTGTCAGTCACTTTCTTCTGTGTCCTGAAGAATGTCTGGCAGACTCTTTTATGAAGTAGAAATCCTGAAGGACCATCTCACCTTTAGGCAAGTTCAGCTGTCATTTTTCTATGGGTCCTGCATGTCCAGTTCATACAGCATAACATCAAGCAGTCCAGGCAAGAGCAGTTTCTTGCCCAAATGGCTAACAAACTCCATAAGGAGCCTCTTCGATGTTCATCTTCCTTTTGCAGTAATTGGTGCTGTCAGGCAGATGTGTCTCATTGTCATGAAAATTCCTAAATTCTTAAAACATTTTAAATGCCATTTTCTGTATAGCTTTGAAAGATTTGAAGAATACTATCCATCTGAAGTATGTCTCTGTACATATAGAAAACCTAACTAACATGACTACAGGTTTGACTATTACAAATGACTATATATTAATCTATATTTCTTAATTATACATTGCATTTTTAAATGAGCTGCATAAACACATGCCTTAAACAGGAGCAGAAATACATGTAACAAAATTGAACTTAAATTTGTATCAATAGACCAAGATCCATACCAATGCAAAGTATTCATCTCTATAGCTTATCCCCCTTAAAATATAAACAAACATTTATAAACAATCATTTAGGGAATTTGGGCATTGTTGTCTAGACTACTTCTGGCTGGTTGAGGATGCTTTTAATTAGATCTTTCATGGGGTATCCTGTGTGGCAGGTCCATCTCAGCCAGCAGTCCTGAAATTGTCATGGATGTTGGACCATCTGGGCCATTGTTTTAAGGGGTCGTGTTTGATCAAACCATATTAGTCTGGAAAGAATCCACAGGTTCTCATTCTCTGTGGAATCAAAAGTAGAATGTCTTTTCCACACCAAAATATCCTTAGACCCAAATTTTGAAGTCAAGATACCTTTAAAATATATATGGTTGGTTTAGCTTAGCAGCCCAAACAATGAAATGTCTCTCTGTATTTAGCTCATTTACAGTAAAAAAATTCAAAGAAAACCCAATAAAAACATAATCCAGACTCTCTGAGTATATTCCGTCTCTGTGTGGCTTATTTTTCTTACTCTATTTCCTTTTCTACAAGTTTAATATTTATTTTACCATCTTTACTCCTTTAATCTATCACTGTATTACTCTTTTATATTATAACTGTCTATACTCTTTTTCCTCTCTCTCTCAAGCCTATGTAATTTATCCAACACTGACCCATTTAGAGGTTTTTTTTTTTTTAACGTGAATCTGTCTTTATTGTATATCTGTAATTTCTTTCTCACCAGGAGTGCTATTTTTTAAATGCTAAGTGGGCATGGCTAAGACCAACTACAAGGTTCTGCCTGTTGGCTCTGCCCAGTCCAATATGGCAGAGACATGTCCACTGTCTCTGAGGACCATGCACATTGCCCCATTTTCAGACACATAGCAGGTCTATGTTGCCATTAAGCAAGTCGTAGCACTCTGATCACAAACCCCATTTAAATGCTTCATAGCCAGACCTCCCAAACGAATCAGAGCCCTTCCTGCTGGTGTCCCAGGAAGCTACAGTTTTTAAGAAGTTGTGCAGTTTTTACTGCTAAAGCTGAGTCAGGAAACCTCTTAAAGGAACCATGTCTCTGCTTTTCACCAGCAAACAGAGCAAGAAGCTGCATTAAATTCTGTTTTTTGTGTGCCTAAAATTTGTTTTCAAGCTCACTCAGGTTTTCAAGTGGATTTAGTTGACCATGTTGGTGCCAATTTATTGGTGGATGGCTGCTCATTCATTCCCGGCTGCCCAGACCGAAAATAATTACAAGGAAACTGTATTAATTAAATCACTGCTTGGGCAATAGCTTAAGAGTCTTTCTAGCTAGCTCTTATATTTTTAATTAACCCATTTCTATTAATCTGTGCATTATCACGAGGCCCATGGTTTACTGGTAAAGTTCCTAGTCTGTCTCCTTCAATGGCAGCTACATGGTGTCTCCCAGACTTCACCTATTCTCTCTCCATATATATATATATATCTTTTCCAGTCTGGCTATATTCTGCATTGCCGTCCAGGAAGCAACAGTTCTCTGGCTCTGCCAACTGAAGAGTTTTCAGCTTGTCTTGCAGGCTTAGGCTAGCTCCACTCTGCAGCTGCCTCTGACCTTTTTGGTCACCCCGTGGCACTGCTGTGGCACTGCCATGACACTGGTACTTCCCATGTGTTGGCATCTCTACTGCAATTGAAACCACACCTTCACCAACAGCTTCTCCTGTCGTTTCTTCAGGGACTTCAGCCCAAACACAAAGTGTCAAATCTCAGCTTCATGTCCTTCATGACCCCTTTATGCCTTCAAAACCAATACCATCTAGATGACTGTTAAACATTACCAAGTTCAGCTGATAGCATGAGATGCAGCTTTGACCCTGGCTGGTCCACAGCTCTGTCTGCTAATCTGGAAGAAATAATCCCAGAAGATTTCACTTCAGTGATGCTAGTCTCTTCTTAATCACTGCTAATTTCTTAGCTACAGCTACCCAGCACTTATTGTCCTAGCAAAAGAAAAGTTTCATTTTACAGGTACTGGTCTCTTGCTACTTAGAGCTGATTCTCAGATCTAGCTGACCAGAAACTGCATATTCTTAATTCAAAATATTACATAAATGATAAAGTCTTTGCTTCCCTCAGAAATGTCACAAGCCAAGTCTCCATGGTCGCATCTCTTTCAGCTTTCCTATCATCCTTGTCTCCTAATAGAACTCAAAGACTTCCATAGCCCAAAGTTCCAAAACCCTTTGACAATCCTCCCACAAACAACATGGCCATGATTGTCACAGCAATATTCTAGGAACTGGTATAATGAATATTTATATGGGACTTATTAGACTGACTTATAAGGTGTGGTCTGGATAGTCCAACAATGACTATATGATGATAGAAAGGCCAAGGATTCAGTAGTTCAGTCCACCAGTCCAGAAGTCTCAACAGGCCCAATCTGGTGTTGGGGACCTAAAGAATTCATGGAGAGCTATTTTTATCCACCTTGAAGTCCAGAAGTTGGTTTTATGATAAGGAATGCTATTAGCAGTGCCAGCTTGTATAACCACTATGAAAATCAGCGTGGTGGGTCCTTGTGAACCTGGGAATAGATCTACCTCAGGATCTAGATATACCACTCTTGGGCATAGCCCCAAAGACTCTACATCCTACTCCTAAGACACTCTCGTATCCATGTTTATTGTGAATGTACTCCTAATAGCCATAAACTGGAAACAGTCTACATGCCTGTCAACAGATAAATGGATACTGAATATGTGATACCTTTACATAATAAAATATTACTCAGCTGTTACTTAAATCATGAAATTTCCAGATAAATAGCTCAAACTAGAAAAGTATCACCATAAGTGAGGTAATCCAGACCTAAAAAGACAAATATGGATATATATGTGGATGTTAGCTTTTAAGCCTTCTATAGGCATGTCACAGACTGCATAACCACAGAGGTTAAGTATAGAGTAAGAGAGTAGGGATGATAAAAGTATTTCCCAAGGAAGGGGAAATAGAATAGATAGGACTATAGGATGGGGGAGGGATTGATTGGAATAGGATTAAAAGGAAAAGGGGAGGGGAGAGAGGGGAAGGGAAGAAATACATAGAGATAAAGCCTAAACAATGCGCTACCTGAGGGGTCATATGCAACCTTACTATAGTATAAACTTCTTAATATATATACAAAAGTGAAAGAATCTATATGGAATCACTAAATAACAGGGGAGACAAATTCCCAACGAGACATCTCTCACCACCAAAAGAAACCTCCACTTCAGGGAATGGGTTACATTTAATTGAGTTGTTGACCAAAGGAACTTCATAGAAATCACCAAATATCACAGGCTATTGCCAAAGCTATTGGTTGCTCTCTAAAAACTGATAGTAAGGCCTTATTGCTGAAGACAACCCCTAAATATCTCAACTGAATGTAGAAAAATTAAACTTGTGCCTTGCTAGAGCCTTCACCGTACACCCTACTGACCACTGTCCATGGCACTGGAAGATACTCTGCATGCTATCAAAGGAGAAAGGTAAACACTAACCCAGCTGCAAACTCTTCTGTCTAAAATGGCAGCCTGCCTACATGATATGCTGGTGCAATAATGGCCCTTAAGTTGTTGGAGTAACCAACCAGATATGATTGGGTTTAAGGCCCACCCCCTGAGATAGAACCCATGGCTGACACTGCTCAAGTGATCCAAAACCTTGGAATAGATTGGCCAAGGACCTACGGGAAAACTAAATATTATAATTCTACTAAATAAATATTGCAATATAATGATGCCTAGTGACATTCTGCTTTACCTTCCTCAGCCACCCTCACCATCATCAGAGAAGCTTCCCCCTTCAGTATATGGGAACAAATACAGAAACCTATAACTGTACACTGTACAGAGAATGAGGGGTCTTGGTGTTGGAATTAATATAGTTTCTGTGTGATCATTTGTCTGGGTGTCAGGGGAAACACAAGAGCAGTTTAGCAACGTACATCCATATAAAGCCTAAGAAAGCTTTTAAAAGGGGGCTTCTAAACCCACAAAAAGGGAGTCAGTTGAATTGGAGCTTGTTGGTAGTAGCACATTTTCAGATAGGTTCTGTTTGCTGGTGGTGAGCAGAGGCATGGCTTCTTTAAGAGAAGGTTTCCTGACTCAGCATTAGCAGCAAAAACTGTGGAGCTCCTTTAAGAGCTGGATTCCTGGTTCATGCTGGCAGCATGAACTCTGGCTCTTTTGGGAGCTCCTGCACTTAAATAGGGTTTGTGAACAGAGTGCTACAAGTTGATTAATGGTAACCTAGACCTGCTTCCTCCCTGGAGCTGGGGCAATGAGCAGAGGCAGTGAACATACATCTGCCATGTTGAATGGGGTAGAACCAACAACAGGACCACAGAGTTGGTTCTAGCCATGCCTGCCTAGCAATTTAAAAAAGAGGTGCTTCTGGTCATAAAATATTACAGACATGCAATAAAGATAGATTCCAATGAAAAAGACCTCTAAATGGACCACAGTGTTGGATAAATGTACATGGGCTTATGAGAAAAAAAGAAGAATACAGACAGTCATAGATTAAAGGAATAAAGATAATTAAATATTAAAAAGTAACAGAGTGAAAAAATAAGCCATGTAAAGATGGAAAATACACAGAGAGAGATCCTTGGCCAGCAAGTGGCCCTGAACAAGTACCAACAGATCTATCAGGAGGGGTAAGTGGGTCCCCGCCAGGCCACCTAGATGCCCCCGGAAGGGAGTACAGGTGCCCTCCAATCCCCTAAACTTTCTTGGCATTCAGTGGGGTTTCCCCTCTTACTGTCTTTTCTGCTTATCCCACCCCAACTTTCCCCCAAGCACCCCTTACCATCTGAGGGGACCTAGGGTTCCCGAACTCAGCCTGCTTCTAGACTGAGGCTCTGGGGAAAAGTGGTGAGTGCAAGGCTACAGGGTTTTCTTTGTCCCACGGAGCAGGCTTCTTCTACCAAGCCCGCCCTTTTGTCTGCGAGGTCCTTGGCCAGCAAGTGGCCCTGAACCAGTACCAGCAGATCCATCAGGAGAGGTAAGTGGGCCTCCCAGGCTGCCCAGATGCCCTGGGAAGGGAGTACAGGTACCCTCCAATCCCCTAAACTTTCTGGCCATTCAGCGGAGCTTCCCCCACCCCCACTCTACTGGCTTTTCTTCTTATCCCACCCCAGCTTGCCCCCAAGCACCACTTAACATCTTAGGAGTCCCAGGGTCCCCGAACTCAGCCTGCTTCAGGGCTGAGGGTCTGGGGAAAAAGTGGTGAGTGCAAGGCTGCAGGGGTTTCTTTGTTCCATGGAGCAGGCTTCTTCTACCAAGCCTGCCTTTTTGTCAGCAAGGGCCTTGGCCAGCAAGTGACCCTGATCCAGAACCAGCAGATCCATCTGGAGGGGATCCTTAGATCCACCACCAAAACCTACTTCAGGGAGGAAGGGATCTGAGAGCCAACTCCAGTGCTGAGGAGACCTAAGAGAAAGCAGAACAAGAAAAATCCCCACGTACACAATTAGCCACGACAAGAATCAGACCAAAGCCGCTGAGACTCTCCTGACCACGTACAAAGGAAGAGATGAGCAGGTGCCAATGCAAGAATTCCTCCAACAACCTGAAAAGCAACATGATAACACCAGAATCCAACAAATATGCAACAGGAAGACTTGAACAACCTAACACAGAAGAAGTAGAAGAAATCGACTTTAAACGTAACATTATGAAAGTGATAGAGAACATTAAAGAGGATGTGAAAAACTCCTTTAAAGAAATGGATGAGAAGACTAACAAAAAGTTAGGAGAAATGAATAAATCCCTCAAAGATACCCTAGGAAACCAAGAAAAAGCAATGAAACAGGTAATGGAAAGAGTTCGAGACTTGAAAACTGAAATGGAGGCAATGAAGAAAACACAAATCGAGGAATGGCTGGATATGGAAAATCTGGGTAAACGAACAGAAATTACTGAGACAAGTATAACCAACAGAATACCAGAGATAGAAGAAAGAATCTCAGACACTGAAGATACAATAGAGAAAATAAACTCATTGATCAAAGAAAACAACAAATCCAACAAATTCTTAACACAAAACATCCAGGAAATCTGGGACACCATGAAAAGACCAAACCAAAGAAAAATAGGGTAGAAGAAGGAGAAGAATTACAGCTCAAAGGCCCAGAAAATATATTCAACAAAATTATAGAAGAAAACTTTCCCAACCTAAAGAAGGATATTCCTATGACGGTACAAGAAGCACACAGAACCGAATAGAATGGATCAAAAGAAAACATCCCCTCACCATATAATAATCAAAACACAAAACATACAGAATAAAGAAAGCATATTAAGAGCTGAAAAGGATAAAGTTCAAGTAACGTATAAAGGTAAACCTATCAGAATTACACCTGACTTCTCTATGGAAACCATGAAAGCCAGAAGGTCTTGGATAGATGTGCTGCAGACACTAAGAGACCATGGATGCAAGCCCAGACTACTATACCCAGCAAAGCATTCTTTCACCATCGATGAAGAAAACAAGGTATTTCAGGATAAAAACAAATTTAAGCAATACATAGCCACAAACCCAGCCTTACAGAAAGTACAAGAAGGTAAACCAGAACTAAAGGAAGCAAACAACACCCATAATAACAGAGACATCTAACAATCCTGCACCACCACAACTCAAAGAAGGGAAACACACAAACTCTACCACCAAAAAAAAATAAACAAATAAATAAATAACCGGAGTTAACAACCACTGATCATTAATATCACTTAATATCAATGGACTCAGTTCACCTATAAAAAGGCACAGGTTAAGAGAATGGATATGAAAACATGATCCAACATTCTGCTGTTTACAAGAAACACACCACAACCACAATGACAGACATTATCTCAGAGTAAAGGGTTGGGAAAAGGTTTTTTCAATCAAATGGCCCTAAGAAACAAGCAGGTGTGGCTATATTAATACCTAACAAAATTAACTTCAAACTAAAATCAATCAGAAGAGATGGAGATGGACACTTTATACTCATAACAGGAATAACCCATCAGGATGAAGTCTCAATCCTGAATATATATGCCCCTAATATAAAAGCATCCACATATGTAAAAAACACATTACTAGAACTCAAATCACACATCAAACTCCATACACTAATAGTAGGTGATTTCAACACTCCTTTCTCACCAATGGACAGGTCAACCAGACAGAAACTTAACAGAGAAATACGAGAACTAACAAACGTAATGAATTGAATGGACTTAATAGACATCTATAGAACATTCCACCCAACAGGAAAGAATATACCTTCTCAGCATCTCATGGAACCTTCTTGAAAATTGATCACATACTCAGTAACAAAGCAAACATCCACAGATACAAAAAAAAAATGGAGTAACCACCTGGTTCTTATCAGATCACCATGGAGTAAAGTTAGAATTTAACAAAATTCCACCCCCAGAAAGCCTACAAACTCATGGAAACTGAACAGTCAACTACTGAACCACTCCTGGGTCAAGGAAGAAATAAAGAAAGAAATTCAAGTCTTCCTTGAATTCAATGAAAATAAAGACACAACATACCCCAACCTATGGGACACTATGAAAGCAGTGATAAGAGGAAAGTTCATAGCACTTAGTGCCCACATAAAGAAAACAGAGAAAGCACACATTAGTGACTTAACAGCACACCTGAAAGCTCAAGAAAAAAAAAAGCAGACTTACCCAGGAGGAGTAGAAGACTGGAAATAACCAAACTGAGGGCTGAAATCAACAAAATAGAGACACAGAAAACAACCCAAAGAATCAATGAAACCAAGAGCTGGTTCCTTGAGAAAATCAACAAAATCGACAAACCCTTATACAAACGAATCAAAAGTCAGAGAGAGAACACTCAAATTAACAAGATCATAAATGAAAAGTGTGACATAACAACAGACACTGAGGAAATTCAAAGAATCATTATGTCTTACTACGAAAGCCTGTATGCCACAAAATTGGAAAATGTAAAAGAAATGGACATTTTTTAGATAAATACCACATACCAAAATTAAATCAAGACCAGGTGAACAGTTTAAATAGACCTATAAGTCACGAGGAAATAGAAGCTGTCATCAAAAACCTCCCAACCAAAAAAAGCCCAGGACCAGATGGTTTTAATGCAGATCTTCCAAGAAGAGCTAATACCTATACTCCTTAAGGTGTTTCACATAATAGAAACAGAAGGCTCATTGCCAAACTCATTTTATGAAGCTACAATTACCCTGATACCAAAACCACACAAAGATGCAACCAAGAAAGAGTATTATATACCAATCTCACTCATGTACATTGATGCAAAAATTCTCAATAAAATACTGGCAAACAGAATCCAAGAACACATCAAAAAAATTATCCATTTTGATCAAGTAAGCTTCATCCCAGAGATGCAGGGCTGGCTCAACATACGAAAACCTATCAATGTAATCCATCATATAAATAAACTGAAAGAAAAAAGCCATATGATCATTTCATTAGATGCTGAAAAAGCATTTGACAAAATTCAACACCCCTTTATGATAAATGTCTTGGAGAGATTAGGGATACAATGATCATATCTAAGTATAATAAAGGCAGTATACAGCAAGCCAACAGCTACCATCAAATTAAATGGAGAGAAACTCAAAGCTATTCCACTAAAAACTGGAACAAGACAAGGCTGTCCACTCTCTCCATATCTCTTCAATATAGTGCTTGAAGTTCTAGCAATGGCTATAAGACAACGTAAGGAGATCAAGGGGATTCAAATTGGAAAGGAAAAAGTCAAACTTTCTTTATTTGCAGATGATATGATAGCATACATAAGTGACCCCAAAAACTCTACCAAATAACTTCTACAGATGATAAATACCTTCAGTGATGTGGCAGGATACAAGATCAACTCAAAAAAATCAGTAGCCCTCCTATACACAAAGGATAAAGAAACAGAGAGGGAAATCAGAGAAACATCACCTTTCATGATAGCCACAAATAGCATAAAGTATCTTGGGGTAACATTAGCCAAGGAAGTAAAAGATCTACTTGACAAGAACTTTAAGACCTTAAAGAAAGAAATTGAAGAGGATACCAGAAAATGGAAGGATCTCTCATGCTCTTGCATTGGTAGGATCAATATAGTAAAAATGGCAATTCAACCAAAGGCAATCTATAGATTCAATGCAATCCCCACCAAAATCCCAACAAAATTCTTCATAGAACTTGAGAGAACAATAACTAACTTTATATGGAAAAACAAATAGCCCAGGATAGCCAAAACAATCCTATACAATAAAGGAACTTCCGGAGGCATTACCATCCCTGACTTCAAACTCTATTACAGAACTGCAGTAATGAAAACAGCTTGGTAATGGCATAAAAACAGAGACGTTGACCAATGGAATCGAATCAAAGACCTGGATATTAATCCACAATCCTATGAACACTTCATATTTGACAAAGAAGCTAAAATTATACAATGGAAGAATAAAAGCATCTTTAACAAATAATCCTGGCATAACTGGATGTCAACCTGTAGTAGAATGAAAATAGACCCTTATCTATCACCATGCACAAAAATCAAGTCCAAATGGATTAAACACCTCAATATAAATCTGACCACACTGAACCTGATAGAAGAGAAAGTGGGAATTAGCCTGCAATACATGGGCACAGGAAACCACTTCCTATGTAAAACCCAAATGACACAGACAATAAGAGCAACAAATGAATAAATGGGACCTCCTGAAACTGAGAAGCTTCGGTAAAGCAAAGGACACAGTCATTAAAACAAAAAGGCATCCTACTGAATGGGAGAAGATCTTCATTAACCCCACATCAGACAAAGGTTTGATATCCAAAATAAACAAAGAACTCAAGAAACTAGTCATTAAAATTCTAAATAACCCAATTAAAAATGGGGTACTGATCTGAACAGAGAATTCTCAACAGAAGAAGTTTGAATGGCCAAAAGATAGTTAAAGTCATGTTCAACTTCCTTAGTGATCAGGGAAATGCAAATAAAAACAACTTTGAGATACCATCTTACACCTGTCAGAATGGCTAACATCAAAAACACCAGCGAGAGCCTATGCTGGAGAGGATATGGAGTAAGGGGAACACTCATCCATTGCTGGTGGGAATGCAAACTTGTGCAACCACTTTGGAAATCAGTGTGGCGGTTTCTCAGGAAATTTGGAATCAACCTACCTCAGGATCCAGCAATACCACTCTGGGAATATACCCAAGAGATGCCCAATCATACTACAAAAGTATTTGTTCAACTATGTTCATAGCAGCACTATTTGTAATAGCCAGAACCTGGAAACAACCTAGGTGCCCCTCAATGGAAGAATGGATAAAGAAAGTGTTAATTTGATTTGATGGAACTTGACCCCTCAAAAGGTCTCCATGAACCCTGAAAATACTTCGCCCAATAAACAACAGAAAGCAGTTTGGAGAAAACTATGTCCAAATTCCCAAAATGATTGTTTATAAATGCTTATTTTCATTTTAAAACGTTTGATTATAAATGATAATAGTCATGGTCAATTTCTAAAAAAAAAAGGAGGGGGATATAATATAGAGATGAATACATGCATTGGTATGGGTCTTGATCTATTGATACAAACATAAGGTCGATTTGTTACAGTGTGTATTTGTATTTCTGCTCTTGTCTAAGTCATTGTGTTCTTACAGCTCATTTAAAATATGATGTATAGTTAAGAAATATAGATTAATACATGGTCATCTATGATAATCAAACTGTAGTCATGTTAATTAGGCTTCCTTATATAATTCAGTTAAATAATCTCCAACACTTGAAGGACCTTAAGAGTATGACATTATTTTTCTTTTTTTTCTCCACATTTAATTTTTTATTATTGCATTATAAATAGTACCATTCCAAATTTCCACCTCCTCCGCTCCTCCCATCTCCCTCCCGCTTCCCCACTCCCCCTCCCCTTTTCCCCTCCAGTCCTAAGAGAGGGCAGGTTACCCTGCCCTGTGGGAAGCCCAAGGCCCTCTCGCCTCCATCCAGGCCCAGGAAGGTGTGAATCC
>PVIU01003197.1:139459-150993 GCA_004026605.1 Ondatra zibethicus | reverse complement strand
GTTGACAGTCACCTGAATGCCTCTTCATCAAGTGAACTAGTTAGATAATTGAGAAGATTGGTGAGTACCTGCTCACCAGAGATGCGGACAGATCAGATCAAACAGCATTCAGTGTGCAGTGGCTTGCTTTGAGGCAGCCTCTCTTCATAGTAGAAGTACCACTGCCACCAGCTTTGCAGTCCATAGCTTCCTTTTTTTTTCCATACATTGTTTTGTTTTATTTTTTCCATTCAAGAACATAATTAAAGAAATAAATTTTTTTTCCTTTCTTCCCCTTCTCCCGGTCCCCTCCCACTACCCCCCCAAACAAGGAATTCTTTGGAAAAATCCCCTAAGTTGGTTACACACTCTAAAGTGCTCTAATGAGTAAATGATGTGCAGGGAAGAATGCACACACAAATACATGTTGTAAAGTTCAACATATGTTCCACATGCTGATTGGTAAACATAAGAGCCTGGGAGCAAAAAAACAAACAAACAAACAAAAAAACAATTCAAAGAGAAGCATACAAACAAACTTAGCTGGAGTTAACAGATTAAAAACATACGGTCTACTGTTTTCAGTTTTGTTGTTTTTGTTTCCTTTCCATGGATATAACATACTTTGATAACAAGGAGACATATCCTTTCCGTGATTCTGATGTCACCTGTCTTGGGCTTGCAGCTCAATTCTCCCACACACTAACTTTGGGGTTTTTTGTTTTGTTTTGTTTGTTTGTCTGTTTTTTACCTTGGACAAATTAGTTTACTTCCTAGTTGTTAGGTGTGTGTGTGTGTGTGTGTGTGTGTGTGTGTGTGTGTTATATACATGTTCCCCATATGAGTATGGAAGTCAGAGGTCAGTGTTTGAGGTCTTCCTCAATTTGCTTTTCCCCTTATTTTTGAAACAGTGTGACATTCAAGAAATTTGCAGGGATCCTTCTGTCACGGTCCCTCCCCCTCCAGCTCTGGGATTACATACACATGTCTCCATAGCCAGTTTTTATGTGGGTGTTCAGAGATGCAAACTCAGTTCTTCAAGCTGACACAGAAGATCCTCTACTGGTCGGGTCATTTCTGCAGCCAGGGTCCTAGTCAGTGAGAAGAAACAAGGTGTGCAAAGTGACTTGTGCTTAATTGGTGATCATGGCATCTAAGTTACCATCTCTAAAAGAGGCCTATTGTGCCTAATACCTGGAAGGCCAGTCTTTGTGGGAAATCTGTAAAGAGAATAAAAGAAGTTGAATGGGTAAGGGAACATGAAAGATGGAGAGCATTTGTTTCCCTAGTGCATTAATTTCTGTGTCAGGTAAATTAACCAAGATAAGTGAGTTATTTTCAATATTATTCCATTTACCTATTCCCATCATCGTCTTTATATTTGTAGACACAGACCTCAGAGAACAGAAGAGAACAAAAATCCAGCTTGAGACTTGTCACTTAGAAAAGCAAAACTAGTAATGGCCCTGAGAGTATGGAACACAGAACTTAATGCTATCGTCTCAAAAGGCACTTGAAAATTTTAGACAGAATTGGACACAGAGTAAAGATAAGCTGTATCATGTGACAATAGAGATGTGCATGTCAAGTCACTATGTAAAATATATTGCTACAGTGAATTGTGACTTAAAGTATACTTTAAATCCCACTGCTCAAAAATCAAGGAAGGATTGAAGCTCCTTTCCAATAAATAAGATTCTCTCTTGGTTTTGTTCAACAACAAAGTCTTTGCTTCTAGGGACTACAAACTCCCATCTCAAGGGCCTTACCTTCGAGTCAGTGTCAAGCTACCTAAGTATTATTTCAGATCAAAATTCATTTGTAGCAATACATTCATCCATTCCATCAGGACAGAAGTTATAAAACATCAAATTAAGCAAAAATACAAGCAACAAACAAACAAACAAAACAAAACATGTGAAAGTAAATGATTTTTGAAATTTTTCCCCAAATGCTTGGTAGGTTCTGAAAGGCAGCCTCCCGAAATAGCAAGAGAAACTGAGAGTAAACTCACTCTACTACTCTCAAAAGAATATGTTCCCAAGTCGCGTGATAGTTACAGATGAATGAAAGCGTGGTAATGCCCACAAAGGCTGTGAAGAAAGTGTGGACTCAGAGTGGTCTCAGGAAAACCAAACAAACACTGTAACATAGGCACCAGACAAAACGAAACAAAACCGGGCAGTGCTGAGAGAATTCTTTAGTCCTCAGACAAAAGCAGGTGTTAGATTTTACAGCTGGGAAAAGTAGGGCTAAGATTGGCTATGTCACTTGCTTAGTCCATCTACCGTTCCAACCTACTCTGCCTTCCTGTCCCCTAGCTTGGGTTATATCCCCCCTGTCCCTTGGGATTTCTGTCCTCTGCTTCTGACTTGGTGATCTTGGCTGCTGGGAAAGCCATTCCTCCACTCTTGCGAGTGCTTTATGCTTTGCTGCTACTAGAATCCATCCCTATCAGGTTATTAATACAAAATGAGTAGCCACAACGTTGTTTTCCTTGTGTTTACATTTACAACCTAAAGAAACTCCACCAGGGTAGAATTTCAACATTAGGAGAAAGGTCAGAAATTTAACGGAAGGGAGTTGAAGAATGAGGGAAGATACACGCTTACGAACACTCTTACACCCTACCAACTGGGCGTTGTTAGTTCTGCCTGTCTTCAGTCACTAGTTCTCTCATGATGTTGAAAGGCTGCCCAACCTCTGAATGCTTGCCAGTATCCACCTGGCTCTTCCATGCTTTGCATTCCAGATTTGCTTAAATTTCATCTGCTTTGTTTACACGCTGAGGTTTTCTTGCCTAAAGGTAATACAAATTATAGTTAGGTAAGACATCAAACGATAATACATTTTATATACTATAGCATATTTTAATAAAAAACTATTTAGCAGATGCCATATTTTCTGTTTCTGTAATTTTACTTTGGGAATCCCAAATAAATGTACCTACAGGAAGCTAGTATCAAGAAAATAGAAAGTCTTTGAGAAGTAACCATTTTCCATTTTTTTTCTTGGTGCCACGTCTTTGCCCTACAGTTGATATTTGGTGCTCGGATTTGCAGACCAGAAAGAACCAGTTCCATCCTAAAATTAAAAAAAAAAGTGCCAAGCCTATCTTCATCACACTAGGTTCCAGTGGCTTCGTTGGTCTTAGTGGCCTCAGCTGGACATGGTGGGAAGATATCTTCTAAGGATGCATACAGTCAGAGGGTGATAACAGAAAACTTCCTGGCATGCAAGGACAGACTCAGTGAATGCTTGATCACTGACAGCCTGTCTAGGTATCAGATGGTATCATACGTAGCCAGTCAAGTTGAGAGTTAAGATGGCCCATCACAGTTGGCTTACTGATAGCTTTTCTCCCTATTGACTGACTATCTAATTGGCTCTCTCTCTCTCTCTCTTTCTTTTATTGAAAGACCATACTGATGCTTCTTCCCCAAGGTCACGATCCAAGTGTCCTAATGTGTGTGTGCCTGATTCTTTACTCAGTCTTTCTTGCCATGGGCCTATTGATTTGAAATTTTACCACTGGCACATTCACACAGTACCAAGAAAACAAGTTATCTGTCCTTGTCTTTCATAAATATTTTCAGCAATTTTCATTTAAAAGCAATTTTTAGAATCACTTTATGCAATTCTATTAATTTATCTCTTGGAATTTTTGAGGAAGATTATGTTGAATCCATTATTTTAAAAGAATTATTAGTTGTTTATCCCTTACCTAAAATGCTTCAAATCAAAAATGCTTCAGATTTTATAGTTTGCCTACGTATAATAAGCTTCCCTCAGGTCTGGCATCCCAGTCTGAAGACCAAGTACATTTATATTTCATGCACACCTTATGCACATGGCCTGAAGGTAATTTTATACCATGTTTTTAATAATGTTCTACATATAACAAAGTTTCATGGCACAGAATTTTCCCCTTGTGGCATTTTCATTCTTAAATCCATACTGATGAACTTACATAATTTTTATAATTATGATCCCAATTTCTAATCTAAATTTATAGTATTCCCCCCCATGTATCAGATCTTCCAAAATGCCTCATGATAAATGGTTACATTTTTATCTAAAAAAAGTCTTAGGCATCTTTTATTTAGAGTGTACTTGAGCATATAATATTTTGCTGTAGTTCAAAATTGAGTGTCTAAAATACTGAATATTCTTTAATTGATGGCATATACAAAATTTGATAGTTTATGTTGAATATTAGCGAGCAAACCTTTATATTCAGCTGTGGATTATAATGATCTTTGTCTTTTTTTTAGTGTGTTTGACATGAAGATTTTTGTCTTATTCTTTTGGATTTTCTACATGAACAATTTCATATTCTGTACATAATTATGTTTTTCTCCTCTAGTTTTCTTTTTATTTCCCTTTGTCTTGACTGAAAATACTGCCAAGTAACTTTTAAAAGGCACAAAGAGGATTGTGAGACATCTCAATGGCAACGTACTTGCCGCTGAAGCTTGGTGAGTTCGGTTGGTACCTGGAATCCTTGTGAAGGTGGAAGAAGAGACGAGACTCCGTCCACAAAGTTGTCCTCTGGCCTCTACATACCGGCCATGATGTGCTTACACACACACACTCCAGGATGCACAATAATAATACGTTTGATGGAGCAAAAAGGTGAAATATTGCATAGATAGAATATTTGCCCTGCTTTTATATGGCTAGATGGAAAAATGTCAACTATTTACTCTGAGAATGTTCCAAAGGTCACTCTTCCTGAAGATGATTTCATGAATGTGGGAATGCTCTTGTTTACTTCTAACGCTTCATGGTGAGTGTCGGATATTGACTTTGGTGACAGTGTCCCTCCATTCCTTAGAAAGCATGCCTTGATCACCGTGCTTATATTTTATTTAGAACTGGCATCTGTGTTTAAGAGCGAGAGTGGCTGGCAACTTCCCCTTCTCCCTTTGCACTTGTCAGAGTTTGTGATCAGGTTATTCTGGTTTTACACAGTGATTTGGGGACCGCATCCTGTATTTTACATTTTGGAAGTTTTTTTTTAATGCCTATAATAACTTCATCCTTCAACATTTGGCAAATACATCAGTGAAACTCTCTGGGTAGATCTGGTGTAAGATTCTTGGCATTCTGTGCCTTCCCTCTAGTGAGAAGGATTTTAACTGCCCAATCAGTTTTGAAGGTTTGTTTCCCCCCAGTCTCTGTGTTTTGAATGGTAAGTTAATTTGCCTAGGAATTTCTCCACGTGAAAGTTTTAAAAGTCTTGACCAAACACCTCCTTTTCATCTTAATGTCAGTGGAATCCATTGCAAGTCCCCATGGCTGCTACTCATTCATCCTTCTTTTCTCCCTATAGCAATCCTACCAGGGCCTTATCTGTTCTCTCCCCAATGCAGAGGACCAGTTTTTGGCTTTGCCAGTTATCTTATGTGTTTGTTTTCTTGTACCTTCTGTCCAGTTTATCTTGGCTCAGCTCTCTGTCCCCCGATAGTAGATGCTTTAAACCATCAATTTGTAAGTTAGGCTTTCTACTTTTCTAACATATCCATTAAGCGACTGTGTGAGCTGCAACCCAGGACCTCTGACTTGTTCCAGGCTCATCAGTTACTTTTTTTGTTATTGGCTATTTGTTTGTTTTTGTTTTTTGAGACAGGGTTTTTGTGTGTAACCCTGGGTGTCCTAGAACTTGCTCTGGAGACTGGCCTGTCCTCAAACTCATAAAGACCCACCTGCCTCTGCCTACTGAGTGCTGGGATTAAAAGCAAATGCCACCACCACCTGGTCGGTTACTTTTTCTTCTTACTTTTGAATTCCTTGGTAGTGTATCTCTCAATTTCCAAAAGTCTCAGAAATTCTATACAGTTTTATTAACATATAGTCTAATTTCACTGGGTTAGGGGACTAATGTGCTGAGAAGTTTATGGGCTGCATGATTGGTAAGAGTGTGTGGGGGCTGTGGACACATCATGTTAGTCAATATCTTTAATTCCAGCACTTGGGAGGTGAGAGGCAGGAGGATCTCCTGAATTCCAGAGATCTAGCCTGGTCTATATAGTGAGTTCTGGCCCAGCCAAGGCTAAAAAGTAAGACTCTCTCTTTTTCTCTCTCCCCTTCCCCCACAAGAAATAGATGTGGCCACCGGTTTTTACTTCGTCAGTTTTGTGTGTAGTTTGAATTGTTCACATCGATCCTCTCTCTGGAGCTTTGTTCTATGTGTTACCAAGGTGTGAACTGTAAACCTCTCACTGTGCTTATTGACTTGCGGTTTTCACGTTAATAATTTCAGGGCTTGGCCTCCTGCATTTGGAGGCCAGGTTACTGGACACTTGCAAATCTTAAACTTGTAATTTTTTATAGTAAATAGGACATTTTATCAATATACAGAGTGTCATTGCTCTACAGACCATGCTGTTTGCACTGGCATATCCTTGGCTCATTCCTTCAGGTGAGTGTTTGAGAGAATTTATTTTTCCTTTAACTGAACTTTCTATATCTTTTTCTATCCATTAGCCTGTAATGGGCACATAGAACTCCATCTTTTTTTTTTTTTTTGAGACAGGGTATTTCAATGTAACCCTGGCTGTCCTGGAATTTACTCTGTAGACCAGGCTGGACTTGAATTCAAAGATCTACCTGTTTCTACCTCTCACCCACTCACCCAGTTGGATTTTCTTTTGTTTTCAATCTATCTTTCATATTTCTCTTTCAAATTGAATTTTTTTCTATATTTTTGAGATAACTACATCATTCTCCCACTTCTCTTCCATACCTCCAAATCCTCCCATGTACCCCTCCTGCTCTCTTTCAAATTAACTGCCTCTTTTTTATTAATTATTGTTAAATGCATATATAACATATTAACAATATTATATATAGATGATTTTATATATATGTATATATACATATACCTAAATATAATCTGCTCAGTCTGTATAATGTTACTTGTACATATTTTCAGATTGAGCTTTTGATTACCTTATATTCAATGCAATTACTGATTGCTTGAGTTAAAGCTGCCACTTTATTTTGTGACATGTACCCCAAACACTGTATTGGATTTTCTCTCATACCATTTAAATTTTTGTCTCTACTAGTTTCTAAGTTACAATATTTTTAATTTTTTTTTTAAAAAGGGACTTAACTACAGGTAAAGGCATGTTTACTTACCAGAGTGTAATTTAATGTTGTTTGAAATACCATCTCATCCCTTTCTGGTTCCCTCTATTAGTACTGAGAAGTAGAGTGACTTTGTGGTCTCCTCATGCTGTGAGGGGCTTGTCCTTGGTCCTGCTCACTGCAACGGTCAGGTGTGGGTTTCGTATGTCTCCTCTGCTGGAGATACTCTGGGGATCCTGAAACCTTAACCGAACCCTTATTGGTGTGGAAAACTTCAGAATTGTTGTTGCTACTTCTGTCCTTCTCTCTCTTTGTGCTTTCTAGACCAGAACCTCTTGCTGGTGTCCCTGACATCTCTTATCTAGTCTGGTGTGACTTCTATCCATTTGACTCTGCATGCTGCTTTCTAGAGAGCTCCCTCTTAATGCCTTCTGTTTCATAAACTTAAGATTTAACTACTTTAAACTTTTTCTTAAGCTCATCCTAATTTTAAGAATGGTAGTTTTCAAGTTTTAGTTATTTTTCTTACTATGCTACACTAAACTTTAGAATTTCTAGTTTACTTCTGATATTTTCAGAATTGAAATTTATTCTGTAAATGTAGCAAGCCTAGCTCTTTTGGGCAGCACATCTGATAAGCATGATAACTCATGTGTTGGGGACAGCTTGTTGTGATTTCTGTTCTCCCCATGACTCACTAATTGTGTCCTGTTGCTTGATAAGACTCGTAAGTTTTCATCCTCACATGCTGGATATTATAGCTTACAAATTATTTGGAAGAAGATTTAGACCTGGTGAGATGATATCATCATTCCAAGGAGCTATTCCAAGTAGCAATGCATGTTATCATTCCAGGAATTTTGTAATATAATTTTAACATTGGAGTTTGCTTGTACCATTAAAGGATGCAAAGTGATGCAGAGCTTATTACAAATTCATGCAAGATGGATGTACTTGAAGCCATTCTTCCTACTAACAGTTTGGCTTGGGCTGCAAATGTTGCAAAGTTCTTGGGCAAATTCTTGGGTTCATTGCATATCCCTGAAGAGAGGTAGACAGACAGACAGACAGATGATAGGCAGACTGACAGATAGATAGATGATTGATAGATATGATAGCCATGTTCTTGGCTTAAAGGAAATTATCCCCAAAACATTTTAGTTTTCAGCTTGTTTGTCCAATCAGAGCATAACAGCAAAAGCTGCTTAGCAATATAGCTACTTCACCAGACTTGATAAAAGCCCACAGGAAGAAAATTTATTTTCAGGTCTGTGTTTTCCCACACCAAGTCTCTTGTATTGTCTTATTTTTTTACTCCCAAATTTCTTCAGTGTTTTGCCTTCTTTAATGCTTTCAGGAAAGTGTTCTTATACTTCAACTTCTTTCATTGCCTTTTACCAAAGGGCTGGCTCAGACCACCTAGTTAGCTACTATAGAACGTGGTCAATAAGGTATTTGTTTGAATATACTACTTAGAATCTGTAAAATATTGCTTAGAGGTAAACAAATGACTATAAGAACAGCTAAAAGGCAAAAAAAATTGGGCAGCCTAATGGTTTTGAGTGGAGGTAATATTTAAGATGAGGAAATTTGAAGGGCAAAGTAGATCCCAATCATTCTTATACATGCCTTTCTCTTCACACTGAACTTCCAATCCTTTATGACGGAGATTGCTCAAATTCGTGTCTTCTCCCCTTCACATTTTGTCAATAAACCATCCAATAGCTACAAACTACATTTCCAGGCTTTTATAACAGTGTGGCCCACTGCATAGAGAGTGCAGGATCTGTAGATAGGTAGTTGATAGTTAAAATCAAACAATGGCAGCTGATGTCAGTGAGCAGTTACTATTCCACAGGCTATATATGCTATGTGAGTCCTATGCACCATCCCATTTGATGTCCACAACATCATGACCTAATTAGCATTATTATCCCCCTTTATTAGGGACCAAAAAGGTTAGTGACTTGCATGACATCACATACCTTGTGTGTGGCAGCTGGCAGCAAGATAATGAGTCCAAAGCCTTTGGCATCAATATTACTATGACATAGTAACTATCAAACAGTGTAGAGACTCTGAGAAGCTGGGAATATCATGTGGAAGAAGAGATTGAGGAAGGGTGGGATAGAGAAGGGAGGGGCAAAGGACCAGAGGGTTGTCTTGGGAACAGATGGGAACAGCAGGCAGGAACAAGTATACTTACTTATTGCAGAAGACCAGAGTGTTTACAGCCAGTATGTTTTGCCAGTTAGTGAACGTCCACCGAACAAGATTGGGGTGGAGGACCAGAATCTTATAATAGGGCAGCTTGAGTTTCTTCTGGAAATAGCGGGGATTAAAGCCACAAAGCCAGCTGGGAACAGCAGCAGCAATAACAGCCGTGGCAGAAAGCAAGTGATATGATGGCGAACACCTCAGGGAGAGAGAGGCACACTGTAAAAGCCGGAGGAAGAAATGAGCTGAGCTAGATGGAGGGGACTTTAGAGAACAGTCAGATGACAGCGACCGAGACGGACAGAGCAGGTTGGCAGCACTCTCTATCCTCAGAGAAACAGAAATAATGATAGCAATGAAAACAGCAGCAGGCAGAGGGACTGGGGAGGGACCCAGAGAGAGGAAGAAAGGTTGGCAGGTGCTTGGCACTTTATCTACCTGGGGAAAAGCTCGCATGTCATTTTTCTTCTTTCTGTGTCTGTGTGGATCGTTAGGAACTAATCAGTCCCTCTGGAGACCTGTGCCTTGAATGTCTCTTGCACTGTCACTTTACCTACTATGCAGAGTCTGGAACAACAACAAATAGATGTTCTTTGTGTGGTTATGCATCGTGAAGATAGAGCTGCGAAGTCGTATTTGATTTTATACTTGATGCAATTAAGTGTTGCATCCTGCTCAGAGATGTGATCCACAATCAAGTGACCCAGAAAGTGTCTGAAAGAGTGGGTTCTGTGGCAAACTCCATCCCTGTCTTATTCTATGATTAAGTAGCTTCCTTTCTCCAGAGAGAAAAGAGATTGCACTTGAAGATGGCTTCTAAGATCTCTCTTGGTGTTCTGATTTTACCAGTTATATTTGCTCTACTGAGGGAAATTCTGAGAAAAAAAACACAAAACAACAACCAAAACAAACAAACAAACAAAAAAGAAGCCAAAAAAACCTACTTAGAACTTCTGACTATGCTTTAGATTTCTCATTGGCTCTTCATAGAAACACATGTGTGCCTGTACACACATGCACATGAAGGCACAGTCTGTGCCCTATGCCCACTTACAAGTCAGGATCCATGCCACGTCATCATTAGCAGAATGACCTATTGGTTAACTATTTCATTGCTTCCCAGTTTTTTACATGCCACATCAGAAGTAGGAGGACATAATGGTATTTGCATAAACTGTATAAGGGCTGGATATTCCTACAAAAGTCATCTCCCCCATCATTCCTGCCTTACCTCAGCCCTAAACAGGTTCTCACAGCTGACTCCTGGTGACATGCATGCTCCAACAAGGCACACCTGTTAAGCCTTCTCAAACAACTTATCAACTGGGGACTAAGCACGCAAATATATGAGCCTGTAGGGGCCATGTTCACATAAACCACCACAGAAAGTGAATGAGCTGCTTAGAGGTAGGTCACTCTCATCAGAACTTTTAGAAGCGTTCAGAATATTGTGAATGTGAAACCTTCAGAATCATTACTGAACACTGTAAGAGTGGAGGCAATTTTCAGTTTGGGAAAGGGTAAAGGAGAGAACTTTTAACAAACTTAGCCTGCAATACATGGGCACATAGACCACTTTTACATAGACCACTTCCTATGTAAAACCCCAGTGGCACAGACAATAAGAGCAACAATGAATAAATGGGACCTCCTAAAACTGAGAAGCTTCTGTAAAGCAAAGGACACTGTCATTAAGACAAAAAGGCATCCTACTGAATGGGAGAAGATCTTCACTAACCCCACATCGGACAAAGGTCTGATCTCCAAAATATACAAAGAACTCAAGAAACTAGACATTAAAATGCTAAATTACCCAGTTAAAAAATGGGGTAATGATCTGAACAGAGAATTCTCAACAGAAGTTTGAATGGCCAAAAGATACGTAAGGTCATGTTCAACTTCCTTAGCAATCAGGGAAATGCAAATCAAAACAACTTTGAGATACCATCTTACACCTGTCAGAATGGCTAAAATCAAAAACACCAATGATAGCCTATGCTGGAGAGGATGTGGAGTAAGGGGAACACTCATCCATTGCTGGTGAGAATGCAAACTTGTGCAACCACTTTGGAAATCAGTGTGGCGGTTTCTCAGGAAATTGGGAATCAACCTACCTCAGGATCCAGCAATACCACTCTTGGGAATATACCCAAATGATGCCCAATCATACTACAAAAGCATTTGTGCAACTATGTTCATAGCAGCATTATTTGTAATAGCCAGAACCTGGAAACAACCTAGGT